>VOQJ01010762.1:60361-71075 GCA_015052665.1 Apistogramma diplotaenia
GACAGTGGCAATTGCAGGGCTTCTTTTTTTTAATTATCTCAAGAAGAATACATGTTTTTTTTAACAACAGATGCCTTTTTCTGTTTTGCCTCCATTGATGAGGAAAAACATTTTTTTTTACTTCACTCCAATTTATGATGTTTTCAGCTCTGTATTATTCTGATTTCAGAAAGTATATCCAAACTTTGGACTGGTACTGCACATGGGTGTGCATTTTAATTGCAAAAGGGCTCCATCATCTAGCAAGTACAGTGACTTCTTAATTCAGTTTTATGTAATTGGCTTTCTGGGTCTCAATAGCCTTTACAGTGCGTGGATCTCTTTAATGTTGCTGGGCCTTAAATAGAGTACAAATAACAGTCTCATTTAGTTAAGTACTCCTGTAATGTTCATGAAGCTTTTACACAAGAAATGTGACACGGAGCTTCATGAAAGGGTCTTACTAATAACAAATTCAGTAGCTTTTAAAGTGGTAATCTCAAAGATTTGTGACACCTGTGAATAAAGGTGTTAATAGATGCTCTTTTCTAATATAGCTTTCAGAATTCAGTCAGAAACAAAACAATCTATTTTTGTTTTAACAAAGAACTCTGGGATTGTTTGGCTCTTCTTTTAAAATCAGCCAGTGAGGAACCGTGATCAGAGTTTATGCCGCCGCAGCACGAGCTTGCAGACAGCAGGGTAGAGTTAAAGCCGTTGGTTACCTCACTGAGAAGTTGGAGATATGCAGTCTGTCACCTGCAGCTCTTTATCTAACAGCTAAATGCGCCTTTTCTTTATTGTTTCAACCCTCCCTGCAATTTCTAAAACAAATCCGCTGCTTAAAAAATGCAGAGTGACTATAGTGAAAACAGCTGAATATAGCACTGCTATATGGTGTTCTGCTAACCTGTAGTATCTCATTGCACAGTTGGTTATAAGGACTTTTATACACATAAAAACAGTTTTCAGTAGAATTGTAGTCACAAGTCTTGGTTTGGTATTTATAATACAAATCAGACATTTCAAGGATGGTGTTTTTATACCTTTTTATTCATCAGAATTACCCTTTTTAGAGGGAACGGCCTTGTCCTTTTGAATGAATGTTTAACACGGGTATATGGTCTGAAACAAAAAAATTCCTCTGTGCTCTCAGTGGCATGAACAAACACATTGGCTTCAAACCCTAAAACAGACTTTAAAAAAAATGTTATTATTCATTGAATCTATGAAAAACTTTTTTTTTTTTGCTTTTTCCGTGTGCTTGCATGTCTGAACTTTGTATTAAGCGCCACACAAAGATATTTTCAAATGGAGTGCTCTCACTTTTTAATTTGTGTCTCATCTACACACAAGGCAAGGGCATTATTACCGCAACAGCCGCTGTCAGAATCAGAACAGATCGATAATATTTCTTAAAAACCATCATGGTTGCTTGTTCCCTTGGGGAATGTCCTATGGTGGGGAAAATCAAAGTAGTGGCATGATGGCGCTGAATGATCGCCGATCATTTGAGGGGAAAAAAAAAGGGTAGTGAAAAGCGATATCTTGCTTTTTTTCTCTGTCAATCGTTCTTTCTGTGCTAGTTATATGATAAAGCTAGCAGTAATGAATTCCTGGCATTTAACATTTATAATTTCAAATTCCGTCCTTTAAAGAGGGCCGGTTATTTCTGGACACAGAATGAGCTGCAACCGGGCACATACAGTACTTCAGACTTCACAGTTTGCAAGGAAGTAATCAAATGCTACTTATCTTCATCCTCATTAAAATAAACAGGCATCACAGTCGCATATGGTTCTAGCAGACAATGGCCACAGATGGGTGATTAGTTGAAGTATTTTGAAGACCACGCTGTTCTCCCACCGATTGATATGGAGCTGAGGCCCTCAGTGAAAAGATTTGTAATCAGTGGTCCTTCAAGGCTGTAACTCAACACTAATGAACATAGTCTTTGTACTTCTTCTTTTCTGTGCCAAATTTTGCCGTGCAAGCCCACTTTTACAGAAATAGTGATGCATCTAAAACATTAGATTTATAACACATTTACACTTCATCACTTAACTGCCCTTTTTCTGCCTTACTTCGCCTTTGCCTTCATATACTGTATGCTTCAAAGATGCTGTAAAAGTGTCTCAAGGATTTAGGGCCCATTACCTTAGATATAGCTGGCTGTGTTCTTAATGAATCACTTGTCTGCACAGCATAGCTTCCATGCTAATGAATATGAAGCACAAAGATCGCTATCGCAGGTATCGTAAAATGCTGTTTAAAACAGCTTTTCCAGTCTGTTTCTTTGAGAGGTATTAATGTCTTTGTGAATTGTTGGATGATTAGCCGTAGCTGTGATGGAAAGCAAGCATTAATCATACATTCTGATCGTGTGGATTTGAAGAGAATCTCCGCACTCAGCTTGGAGAAGCCCTGTGGAGGTCACTAATTGAAGTAGGTTGGGGGTCCATAGAGTGATCTGCTAACCTGGATCCAAGAGATGTGTTGTTGAGTCCAAAGGTATATCTTTCTAACATGTATGCATGTGTACTCATGCAAACAGGCAAAAAAAGACCTGTCAAATCAAAGCAGAATTAAACATTTTCACAACAAAAACACATTCCAGTCTTTTAGAGATGTTTCTAAATGTCCCATCAAGGGCAATAAGCAATGTGTAGGGTGGGAAGATTTATTATCACATAAAGACAATCAACTAGTGTTGGCTAGTGCATGTAAATCCATCTAAATTAATGTTCCTCAACTAATGTAAGCGCAGAATTAACAGCCTCCTATCATCAGAAAGACTTTAGAGAATAAGATGGCTGATGTGCAGTCCTCCTTGTCCTCTTTGTCGCTAGGTTTTTCTCATTGAGATGGAAAAGTATTTCACCGTCTCTACTTTTCATTCTAGCCTCGGCTTGTGGGCCTCCTTGGTAACTGGATAGAGCAGGCTACATCCACACAGGCAATGATAAAAAGGTACCTACCAAGGACTCGAGTCCATATTGTATAATCAAAATGTGTTCAGTTTTTTTGGTCCAGTGCCAACATTCTTTGTAGAACTTCGTTTTCACCAGATCTAAAACATTGTAGATCAAGTTAAAGGGGAAGTTTTGGAGGTCGATGAGCATGTAGTTTATCTGACAGTAATGCAAATGACGAATGTGTGCATGTTTTCATCGCAGTAACTGAGATTTCCCTGAACTTGTGTCACACAGCCTTTGTAGAACTGCAGAAAGTGTTCATTGTTGCATCTAGGAGTGGTGATTATCACTAAGATTTGTGGCCAGTGACACTAACAGGCCACAGCTTGTACTGGATGCTATCGCTTCCCTGACCTTGGATGCAGTGTCTTACCTGAACCCTGATTAATATGCTGCACTTCACATAGAGCCCTACCTGCTCCTCTGGTTTGTGGCTCATTGTCGGTTTTTGTTAAGTTACCAAAAGAAAACCTCTTTAAAATATACGAGTTAATCCATATTCACAACATTTACAGCATCTTTTTTCTGTTTTGCTCCTATCATTTTCTTCTTGCTGGTGATCCTGAACCCTACCTTTCCTAAGTGTTTTCAGTCATGTACTCCATAAATAACTACTTTTATTTGCCATAACAACAATATTGCCTTAACCTTTGGATAGTAAGATGTTGTTGATTGGTCACTGAAAAAGAAGTGCAACCAAAAAATGTTGTGTTGTTGATTTTATTTACACGTTTATATGTGAATATTTACTGATTTCCTTCACCATAAACACTGACTGGCTGTTGAAGACTGTATATTGACTGTAAGTACCTGATACCTATGTGACATAAGTGTTACTGTGTGTGTATGACATCAGTAATACTTTCGAAAGCCTAGCACCATAGTTTTTCCTTATTTAATTTATTCCTAAGCATTGATGACTGGTTCAATCAACTACAGTATAATGCTACAGCCACACTAGCAGAGACAGTAGTTGGTGTATATGGTACAAACACATTTATTGTGAAAGTGTGCAATAATTTTGAGAACTTGCTGCCTTTGAGATCGTTCCTTCAAAGACGGGGAACGGGTCTGTCTTCAAAATAAAGATGGGCGCATCAAGACAACGATGAACCAGCAATAAGATGGAGTCGGTCTGCTGTCTCAGTTTGTGATTGAATGGGGTCAAATTGGCAATTACATGCAATCTGTAATAATGCAGTTATTAACTGTGAGGAATCAACATCACAGTTAATTGTCATCTACGTAAACAGAAATTCACATTAAACACAAATTTACACTATTTACATTCAGAGTACAGCCAGAGGACATAACCAGAATACAACAAATTGGCAATCAGCTGAATTGAGTCATATTGAGTTGCGCTCATTGATGCTACTGACTGCAATGTGTTGGCAATCTGTCTGCATTCATAAATGAGACGCCAGTTGTTTCCAAGCCTGCAATCTGTCTGCATTCAGTCTGAGTTAGACCACAGTTGTTTGGAGACAGGTTGTCTCCCACCAGATCTCTGCCATTGTTACCTGCTCAACCTCTACGTGACCAGTTGGTTGCTGTAAATCCTTGCAATTGGTCTCAAAATGCAAACCAAACTTCAATGTAATCACCTCACAACCACCGATTTACGGCAACCGCTTTGCAACTAGGCGGTGCTGTAAATAAGGGGTCCTCCAGTGTTACTGACCCATAAACCTATTCAAAGATCTTCTGTCAGCTTTAATGAGGGGAATTTAATTGAAAGGGCAGTGAAAATGATGAAAGCAGTTGGGAGCAATGAAGACAGTGCCCTTGAAAAGCCTTGATAAAATTCTTCAATCTGAAATAGGTGAAAAGTGATTAATTACTTTCTGTCTAAGATGTCAATTAAATTAGGAATTAACTATATTTCTTGCCCAGACTGATTGTCATTGAATTCTTGATCCCCTGGTTGGTCTCAACAGCTCTGCCATAGCAACAATAAACGAGTATCATCTAGTTCGCTGGCAAATAATTAAGGATTAGCCAACAAGGCTGTGTTAATTATGTCTACAACAACAGGATCAGCACGATGAGGATTTCAGCCTCGTATAAATAATGGCCTGTGGCATGTTTTAGAGAGTGAAAGGACTTTTACCTATATACATATTATGATGCATCATTTTTATGGCTGATTTGATGCACACAGTACATAAATTTAGCTTTGCAAACTTGACATGTTAAGCATGAGCGATCTTTATGACTCATGAATAATATACGCCCAAACGTCCTCCCACTGTGAGCTACATCTATTGAGCTTTCTGTGAACGAGAGTTGTAAAGCATCATTTAAAACTCCTGACTTTTTGTTGATGATATAAAGCACCGGGGTATATTCAATCCACTATTATTGAACGTGCTTTGTAAAGTTCAACGCATTTATTAAAAATTTTCACGTCATCGACTGGATTAACAGATGTTGAATTGTTTCTGGTAAAATCATATCATGTTCACAGACTCTGTTACTGAGGAACTTCTACACATGTTTTGCTGGAAGTTGTCAGAATGGAGGGAAATGCTTTTCTCCTGTTTCAGCCACATTTCCAAGAGAAAGCTTTTGCCTTGTAACGGGACTGGAGAGAGAGAGCAAGTGAAATGAATAATTGATGCTGTGAGATGGATAGACTCCCCTTTGTGGGAAGCTGGTCACATTGTGTGTTACATTACTTGGAATGAGCGGTCCACTGTGCATTAGCTGCAATCCCACCATACTGTTTTGGTTATGGTTTTTTTTTTGTTTTTGTTCTGTTTTGTTTCCCCTCTTCAGCTCACCATCATGTTTTCCTTTTTTCCAGTTTATTCTGTTTCTATTATAACATTAACTCTGTGATGGTCAGAATACATTCTTTGAAATATCCTGTTATCGAGGAACTGGTTATGGCAGTGTATTCATTCTATTATGTAAATGTAGAGCTTGTATAGCCCTTGAAGAATTGCCTCTGTATCACGGTGGAGAGTTTTGCTTATCCCGGTGATCCTCTGTGTTCTGTTGGGGGGAGTAATACCCCTCGGTTGGTCTCAAGTGGCAAATTGGTCAAACAATAATTTATTGTTGCAATGAATTTACCAAAGGGGCCGGTGACATGACCCAGAAAAGGGAAAGCCTTGTCCCAGGGGGCTTAACCAGGCACAAAGACATCCCGTGGGCTCACAACCCAGAGGGGTAGGCATCAGGGTTGGCTGTGTTGCAAGCTGCAAGTTGCTAATGCTAAATAACACAACTTCTGCAACTGTACCTCTTTGGAAAGGAGCTTAACTCTCTGCTCAGGGTGATAGGTGCCACGCAGGTGAGGAAATGGTCACAAGTCACAGACTGAGTTCCGCTGTGTTGAAGTTCTTCCCCAATGAACAAAGGTGTTGCTTCCACGTGACCATGATCTGTTTATGTGGAAGGATCTGACTGTGCGCGCCTATATACAGAAAAAGGAGCTCTCATAATGCAGCCGTTTCTGGGTTTATATTCACCTACACAGACGTGACCGCTTCCTCTAAACCGAAAAACTGTATGAAATAAAATTCTGCCGCAAATACAAGCACGTTGCTTTCTGGAGTTGATATTAAAAAAAAAAAACAAAACACAGCCACTAACTGAGAAAATACAGCATACGTTCTTTCATTAATTCCTTCCATCAGCATTCATCTTTCATTTATTAATGCTGATGATAATCAGTTAAACATGCAGCATAAACCATTAAATGTGTATTTTATAGTATGCCGCATTAATTCTTCATGAGCTAACGCAAATACTGGAAGTCCTACAACTATTAATAGGCTTAAATTATAGATGCATAGATGAGAGTGAATGGTGATGTGATCTGCTGAACATATATCACTGACCTCAATAAGGTTCCTCAGTCTGTTTGAAGTTTGTGGATCTGTGAAAGCAAACTAACTAATGTAATGAAACAAGTGTTCTGGAGCGAAACATCTTTATCGATATGATCTTAGGTTGAGTTTGCACTTCTGCTTACATTTTCACACGTGAATCTTAGGCAATTTTGAGAGAATCAGGTCAGAGTATTTCTTTTTCAGAGCTGGGAGGGTCGGCTGTGCAGAAGGCAGACCACATGACATCTAATTGATATCGGTGAATGTGCCGGACTATTAGCTGTGCTATTTGCACAGCTTCACAATCTGACTTCACACTGACTTTCTAATAGGGAGCAGCCGGGCTAAAGCACCTCTGCTGGATGACGTCTGGGAAAGTTCAGGGCTGTATGTGTGAAAACAGCTTTGCAGGCAGTGGTGCTGTTACTTTACAACATCGATGTTCTAAATGCATTACACATTTTGAGTATCCTGCCTAAAGTGACGGCCACACCGACATGATGTGCGATATAACATTTATATAAAAACTATATGCATCATTATTCTTTCAGAATAAAGCTTTTTAGTAGCACACTGCGATTTTCCTGTTAAGTGTGTAGCAATAACAATATTGGGTCATCATCCCTATACAGTGACATTGAGACTGGATTCTGTTTTTGTTCTGCAGCCTATCTGAGGATTCTTCCCATTTATTTATGGCCGCAGTGTATCTTCTGATGGCTGCTTCCAGGATGGTAACCCACCATGTCGCAAAAATCAAACCATTGCAAACTGGTTTCTTAACCATGACAACAAGTTTGCAAGTGACCCCCACAGTTAGCAGATCTCAGCCCATTGCAGCACTTCTGGGACGTAGTGGGAAAGTGGCACATCATCACTATGTGACACTATCATGTCAATATAAACCAAAGTCTCTGAGGAATGTTTCTAGTAGGGTTGTAACTAATGAAGTGAAATGCAATTTTTGTATTTTTTTTGGTAGTCTTTCCATATTGTATATCTACTTTGGACATTAATCCTTAATAATGTCACAATAAAGCTCAGTGCTAAATCCTGTAGTGATGGATTGTCAGTGTACTGCAAATGGCAGTCAATATAAAACAGGCACAGGAATAAAAACAGCCTTATGTCAACACAGTTAAGCCAGGAATGGCATAAGACAGGCTACCAGATGCACTAATTCAAAGTTGCAAGGCAATATAATGATTAAATGTAGGGTTGATAATGATAGAGGGATATTACCTTCTCAAGCGGCGAAATGACTCCTTTAGCAGTATGGATGGACAAGCACTCTGTTGACACAACAATAACTCTTCAGGTGAGCGACTTTGCTTTGTATTGACTTTGCTTTGTGGCTCAACAGTGCAGCCACAGTTCAGGGATGCACAGTGGTTACACAATGGCTCAGTAAACAGAACAATGTTTTCCTGTGACCTGTTGGCTCGTCCCTTAGGCGGGAGGTGGACGAACTTTACTGTGACATTGAGACAGGGTGCGAACATTTAAGAGACATCGGACACCTTCAGCGATATGTCGCATGGCAAGTTTTGCACTTCTAACACAGCGTGTAGCACAGCTATTTTATGGGAGACAGATGAACTCGGGTCAGCGAGAGGTGAGAGAATGAATACAACTGTGTGAAAACTGGTGAGGAGCAGTCGTTTTACACTTTTATAACTGCCGTGAATAATGAATGAAAGGCAACTCCAAAAATATCTGGAGCACAGCACAGCTTTGTTCCCAGCATGATGCTGAGTGACTTTCGATGAGAAGAAAACAGTGAGGACTTTTTTTTTCTTCTCCTCTCTGTCTTTTCTCTTTTGGAAACAGAAGCTTTTTGGTCAGCAAAGCAACTTATTTACCCATCTTTCTTTCTGAACATTGTCACTTTCCCTTCTTTATTACACCAGGCGTTCAGCAGTAAGGGAGCCACTGCTGTACAAAAAATAAATAAAAATTTGCTGAGGTCGGTAATCTCATCAGATTCTCCCTTCTGAACTTAAGCACTGGCATGAAATCTAACCACCCCTTGCAAGATTAATTGCCCAGTGAGAAAGTCTTTTATGGCCAAGGTTTATCACAGGGGAGAGGTCCAACTTGTGATTCTTTTATTTCACTGCAAGGCATTATTGGTAAAGAGAGACTGTTGATCAAATTCCCCACCACTTATCCAATCAAGGCCGATGTGAGAAAAGATCTCAGAAGTCCAATGGAAATTGTAGATAGTTATCCGTTATCTCGGCCTAACGGGATACAGGCGCGCTGAGTGATGCTGTCTGCTTGGATGTCACCTGGAGAATATCAGAGAGAGAGGATTAGTCACAAAGTTGGTGGCTGTTTATGTTTTCAGGTGGCTGAGTTCATGAATGCAATGTTTATTACAAGTTTGATCCAACAGGATTGGTGCATTTTACTCACTTGGGTGAATGTAATTGTACTGAAACATGTAGTGTGGCGCTATTTGTTTATATTAATGCAAATAAAAACGTGATCTGTATAAAGTCTGTGATCATTTCATTCATTTGAATGGAATTTGTCAAGTGTAAAATTCATTTTTCTTTCATTTAAACACTTGTTTATATTTGTTACAGTATGTTGACAATTTTATTGCCAGACATTTTTTTAGAAAAAAATTCTTTGTAGTTCAGATATTCATGTGTGTAGCTGCATGCATTTAATCAGCATTGTGCAAGTGTTCCACTAAAACATGTGAGCTGTGTAATGTTGTCTCAAATTTTTAATTGCAGTATCATATCCAGAAATAAGGAAAGCGAGATATGGCTCTTTTGTGACAAATTAAATGAGTTTTTCTCTTGCACACACTAGAAATATTCAATTGGATGCCAGTTTTTTTCCATCAGAAAGCTAAGAGGTTAACAATGATGATACTAATCATACCACTGCAGTGATAATTGCCTGGTATTATCGCATTACGTGCCCCCATTAGATAGATATCGATTCACCTGGCCAGAAGGATACCAGTGGTTCAGATATCCAACCAAAAGGAGTAAAGATATCACTCTGCCTGTAGCTGCACAGCTGTAGCCATTTAAAGTCTTACTGAAGTTTAAACTTGGAAATATTTAATTAAAAATTATCCATTAACATATGGCCCGTGGCTCTAGAAAATGGTATTCAAGGAACAAATGGCAAAGCCATAATTCAATCTTTAAAAAAGAGCCCTGTCAAAAGGAATCAGGTAAGGTCAGGCACATCCTATCTCCACTTGTGTCTTCCAGCTGAGTTATGATCTCTCAATTATATTACAACATAAAACTTTTTGCCCAGGATGGGTATGGGACTGAGTTGAATTAACGGAAAGGGAAGAAAAAGATCCATGTTCTGTTTAATCCTCTCACACAACACGCGGGTGGGGTGGGCAGGGTGCCGGAGACAGCCAAAGATTCTCAGCCTTGAAGCTCAGCCTTACAGATAAGAATCTGAATCTATTTGTGTGCTATTATAGAGCAGACCAGGGGTAACAGACCCATGAGAGCAAGTCAGCGAGATCTAACAACAATTCAACCAACTATAGAACGTATACAAGCCCTTCTATGGCAGTGGGGTCCACACTAAGGCTTGCGGGCCAAACATGGCCCGAACTCTGATTTTACATGGCCCGCGCGTCTTGTCCATACATGGAATACATCCAATGTATGGACATTGGATGTATTCCTCTTCTTAACCCATGAAGGCAGTGTTGTGTGACACATTTCTGCCAACTGCCTCAAAACCTCAAAAAGAAGATTAAATAATTAACCAATCGCAGCCCATTCTGTGTGATACCATACGGCTATGGTGGGGATCGTAGGTGACACAGTGTTGCCAACTTAATGACTTTTCAGAACCACTGGCGACCCCAACCCCCACACCCCACACACCCCCCCCCCCCCACCCCAAAAAAAAACGACAAAAGAG
>VOQJ01010763.1:1631-12807 GCA_015052665.1 Apistogramma diplotaenia
GTGAGAGGGTTTTTGTTGTTTGGGGAAAATGAGCGGAGTCTTGCTCAGGGATTTGGGGGGGGGGGGGGGGGGGGGGGGGGGGGGGGGGGGGGGTGTTCTTGCTGTTGAGAAGCTGAAGATATTATTTACCACTGAAAGGGATAAACCTTGAGTGGACTTAACAGCTTTGCAGCAACAGCAGTCGTCCTATCAGGGAAGCCGGAGCAGTGCTGTTGCATTTATTCTGCTCACAAAGGTTTATCTGCTTTGTTCACAATGCAAGATGACAGCTTTGATGGTGGACCTTGTCTCCTTCCAGTGTACAATCTCTGATTTTCGATGTAGAACCGATGCCTTTGTCACGCCGAATCGCAGGCATTCTGTAAAAGCTGCCTTTTATACCTAAAGCAAAGGAATCAGTGATTTTTCATGCAAAAACCAGCAAAGAGATCCCAACCACACACACACACATGCACACAATGGGTTGTATCATTTACCATGTGCTTGGGACTCCATCTATCCTAGTAAAGACAGTGACCTCATTAAAAAGTTGGTGCTGTGAGTTTCTGTGAATGCAGTTATGTATCTGGTTTGTGTGTTAGATGTGTCTGCTGAAAATCGATTATTCTTTCTTTCATATCGTGTGCCTGTATGCACAAGCTGCATGGATTAATAGATGGACAACAAAAGAGTGCATACATAGATCTATAGATTAAATTAATGATACATGTGTGCAGAGATACATGAAAAGAACGAGAGCCATGGAGCGGGTAGCACTCTATATCATGTCAGAGCCAGTTTGTTGCCGGTGCTCCGTTCCTGTGGGGAGCAATTTGCTTGTTTTCCTCCAGGCTCCAGCAGCAGTGGCAATGCCGACACCCTCCCCCCCTCCCCAAATGAAGAGGCCTCTGCTGGGGAAATCACCTCTCAGTTTGGCCTCTCTACTCCTAGATCCCTCATCTCCTGTGCCGTAACCTCTGAAAGCACCTGCCGCGCAGCCATTACCCAGGCGCTAGGGTTTTAAGCAGGGCAAGATGGATCTAGAGGCTGTCCCTAGCCAAAGCTCCACACATCCCTCCTCTTTATTTCCCACCATTACTTGTCTAGCTGCCTGCCTAGCCTTCTTCCCTCCTCTTTCTCCCTCGCTGCTTTCCCTCCTCTTTTCTTTCTGTTTTTTGCTTTGTTTTTGTTAGTCACTACAGTATGCGGCTGTAAAAAGATATAAATATCTGGAGGCATGAGCCATATCCAATAAAGCAAATGGATGTGAAGGGCTGTGACAGGCGATCACACTATTTGGGGAGTGTGACAGCTATTTATTCGCTCAGTTAAGGTTGTAAAGCCTTAAAGCAGTCCACAAGAAACCAGAAGACAAATGGACAGAGCTCTTTGTAAACTCTTGCTTTGGAGTTTAATTTTTTACACAGATTCCACATTCACTGTAATATTTAGACAAATGTCCCTTAGAAATCAAAATGCCCCTTACATATTTCTATAGATGATCAATGGAACCATAAAGCCTTTTCGAGGTATGATTGGGTTTACATACAGTACCCATTAACCAGTGCTTAATGAACACACAGCTGCATCATACAAAATGACTGCTGACACTGGCTCAAGCCAGTTAGCTGCTAATATTGCCACATGGATTCATCACCCATAAATAAGCTGCTAATTGTATGAAACCTCGACACAACAAAGCAGTGGTGACGTGCTTTGATCTGCCATGTGGGGCTTTGTTTGGAGGACCCAGCAGGTGGCCCGAAACAAACCTGAAAGGGAATCGCTGCGCTGCCTTCCTATCACACATTCAAACCTCTCCGTCTTTCATCTCCTGGCCCTCACAAAACAGCCACTCTGTGCGCTCAAAGTCCGACACATCAAAACACTGAGCTATTTTCAGGAATCCTTAAAGAGCTCAAATGACTCAGCAGTTTGTGCTGCGATTGTGCTCGTCGCAGACTTTTGAGTCACTGTAGACTGTGGGAGTGGACTTTGGGGACAGCAAGAGAGAATATTAACTGTCCAAGCATAGCATGACAGGACACATCATGGGTGGATGCTGCATGAATTTGAATTATGCATAAGTGAACCTTTTGGGGATGATCTAGAATCATTCAGCCACTCAGAGAGAGAGAGGGGATCGATAAAGCTATAGGCCATAACTAAATATCCTGTTGTTTTCATAGATTTCTGGTGATTTCACCTACTCAAACAATATCCCCATAATATAACAGTTTCCTCATATGCTCTTTATTATTGATTACAAAGGAGAACTACAGTTACGATGTTGGTTATTTTTTAAAATGTATAAAGGAACATGTGCTGTTCAGACAGAGAGCCCAGATCAGTGTGTGACTGAAAAGTGCTCAAAATGGGCTAGAGGATTGAGTCCCTTCATCGAACTACAGGTGGGGAAGACAGGTGATGATTCCAGAGGAATGGAGAGTAGGCAGGCAGTTAAGTTTTCCTTAATGAGGGATTGCCGGCTTTCGGTCTGCAAGTAATCCAACTTGAGGGATTTCTTTAGCTTGCAGGGAATCCTGCCAAAGCACTGGGGAAAAACTAGGAGCAGCAAGAAGAGAACGAGGTCAGGTGAGAGTGAGAACTGGCAAAACAAGTCATAAGTTCATGAGAGAGCCTGAGTACCACCACAAGGGTGACAACAATCTGTCAGAGAGTGGAGGTTTTACTTGGCCTTTTATCCAGAGGAGTGATGAGTAAATGGGAAGCAGGTGGGCAGGCTGGATCAGAAAGTAGGGCAGCCCCACTCAGAGGCTGGAACAACAGGCCAGGGCACTGCCCACAACTCCACCTGAGAGCGAAAGAAAGAGCAGGAGAAAAAGAAAGACAAAAAGGAGGAAATGGAGAAGAAAGAGAGCCGGGCCTGCCAGAACCATGACACGGACTTGTTTCACCACTTGAGGCAAAAACAGACAGTTGAATACAACCAGGCTACGAAGGCACATGTGAAGGAGATTCTATTGATTCAACAGAGTGTCACCAAAGCGCTCGTTAGCTGCACTCTACAGGAAGTGAATAGAGTTACTGTACATGGTTAAGTTGCTTTATTGTCATTGTTAAGCAGTTATGTTACTGTTACAGTTATGAAAACTGCTACCTGGGCTATTTTTATGCTCACATTTGACTTATGTCATGTCACCGGATACGTCGCTGTGTCTCTGCTGATGGCACTAATAACATGCTAGCGATGAGAGTACCTTATTGGAAAAGAAGGATGGAAAATCCCTTTGATTTTGTTTGCGCTAACAAATGCTTCGCTTGTAAGATGCAATCACAGAAAAAACACTGGTCAGTATTTTTTTTATACTGTCATAAATATGATCATTGCAAATTTCCTTGGACTGTCATGATTTAATTTCCATTGAGGGAATATCATCCAGCACTAGCAGACCTTATTAATTGCACCAAACAAAATTCAAAATTAATTAAAATTGAACAGATCTTTTTGGATTGGTTGGATAACAAACAAATCATATTTATTTGCTAAGCGGGGAATTAGTTCCCCTGAATCATGTCATCCTCCACATCCTTTTCTTATCTCTTCATTGCATTGTAATTAAGGGAAAATACTGGGATAAAATGACAACCTCAAAGACCAAGTCGTAGATTAGGATGTGGTCGTATTATCGGGGCCTCTGTGTCTTGATCCCGGGGCTTTGAGTTTTGTATGATTTGGGTTCTTGCTAGTTTAGAGTTCTACTTGTTATTTGGTTCCTTGTGCTTCACTTTTTAGTCAGGGTTTCCCCGCACAGCTGGCTGAGTGGTTTGCTGCATCAAGTTGGCATATTTAAGGAACAGCAATTCTTCACCAGAACGTTTTCGCTGCTCCAGTGAGTTCCCACGCTTCCACTGGACCACTGAATACTCTGTTCAGTCCTTCAGAGAAACTGTAAAACATCTGCTCCCACATCTCCGCTCCTGTAACTCCTCTCTTTTAACCTGGACTCTGCTGGACTCCTGGACCCTCCACTGTCTCCACCACCACTCCACAGTTCACAAAAGTGGGACAAATTTCCTTTGTTTGGTCTCTACCTTTATCCCCTTTAAAGAAACAAAAACACCCTTATGTACAGCAGTGTTTTGGTTCACCGTTTTGGCAAAACGTGGCATATTCTTAGTTAGTTCTTGTTTTATTAATTTTAAAACCCTTACCTTTTGTTTTCCGTCTGCCTCAGCATCCTGCATTTGGGTCCTAATTCCCACACAACATGACACCTACAGACGGCAGACCTGACTATATTTGAACAAGAGAATGAAGTGCTAAGCTAACAGGAGCAGGCTTGGTTAGGAAGGTGCACCCCTAGATTGTATGAGCTCCAAATGAGTGAAAGAAAACATCACCCCTTGTACAGTTGCCATGAATGAGAGAAATTACTCACTCTATAGGGCATGACTTCCTCATAGAGCAAGTGGTTATTTGAGAAACGGCTTCTTTTTTTTGCCTCAGAGCTTATGGTTTGCATGGGTTACAGTACATCATGCAACATATGGAGCATAGTTATTCACAATCTATTTGCTACTGGTGCAGATGCTACTCTGCTCTCAAATTTTGGGCTGTGTGTCAACTTCCCGACGTGGACACAAACTGCAGACCTTGCAGGCACAAATTTTGAATGCTAGTCAGGGGATTGCAAAGTCAGTAGAATGAATTATCTGGGGGACCATGAAAAAAACAAACAAACTGTGACCTCCTCTGAGTTGAATGTTTGACAGATCCACAGTAGATTTATAAACTGTGTTCACACCAAGAGAGGTGGGGAAATGGTTGAAGTATGACTAAACATGCAGACACACTGAGCAGCCTCAGCGCTGCAGACAAAAACACTAATGAAGGAAGTCAGGTGGAAAATGTAAGCACAGTAGTGCTAATTGACCTGACAGACACCTCCAGTGTTTCTTACTGGATGAGACTGGTGGCTTGGCATTCTGCTCAGCTGAAGTGTGTGTGTGTGTGTGTGTGTGTGCTACTCTGCAGTTTTGCTTTCTGACAGCCTGAAGTCCCCTACCATTTGCTCTTATTGTTCTCTTCATTCAGCACATTCACACTCTCTAAACATCATTTCTCCCTTTCAATCCTGCACTTGTCCATCCATCCTTCGTTCAGCGCAGCCTTGCTTTTTCGAACATGCTCTCAGCTGTGAGCACACAGACTAACGATCACGCATTGTTCCATTTCAGAGGTTACCACTCAGACCCACTCCCTGTAGTGCTGTCCCCAAAAAGCCTCCTCCATCAGCGTAGCATAGTGCATGTAAGCGCTGGAGTGGATATCAGTGTGTTGACCCTCTAAAGTGACAAAAAGCACAGCAGTAGCACATAAAAACATCAGCACTCTGAGCCATAGCAGAGCGAGCCTTCAGTACATCGGACAGCGCTAAAAACGAAGTAGCTGCTGATATCTTTAATTATTGGGATTTAGGTGCACGATTTCCAGATCACATCTGGAATATTCAGGAAATGCTGCACATTCAAACAGACATCTGCCCCCTCCATTTTTATTTTTTTGTCTTTATGATGCACATTAGAAGATTGTTCCTCTTAACAGTAACAATGAGGAAGTGCATACTCCTGCGTTTGAATCGGATACCTCTCGGGGCACGGGGGCAATGAGCTAGGAGTAATTGGGTTTGATTTAATGCAGTAATGTATCCAACACAGCTGTCGTGCTAAACACGCTTGTGCTTACAAGTGCCATCTATTTACCTCTGGCATGAATGTGTTATTTAATATGCACTGCCTCTTAATTCAATTAAAATCTCTGAAGTGCCAGAGTTGTTCATTTTATCTAATTCCACATTATTAACTTATAATGTATTCATAGATGATGATTTAGTGTGTACAGCTACTTAATAAGGGAACACTTTATAATAAGTCCCACAACTAGAGATATGATTCACCCAGAATTTAATGGTGCTTCCTTGTATTTTACCTGAAAGTACAATGTAACTGTATTTACCTGGAGAAACTGTGAGGAAGAGATACTATATATTTATATATTACTATATATTTAGGCATGATTGGTCAACTTTTTTTTTTTTTTACGGGAGAGAAGAAATAATGACACTGTACTTAATTTTTCCTATAAATTTCACAGAATTTACCTGCTAAACACATAAAAATACCAATAAAATGCATGTTTATTGCAATATAATATATACTATTTAATGTGGTAAATACAGATCAAAAATCTGATGCATTGATTGAAAGTGTAGTCATTCCAAAAATGGTGCATTTAATTTTACTAAAATTGGAAAATAAATGACAGAAAAGTAATAAAAACAGAAATGCCTAGCTGATGTTGCACTGGCGATGCACCTGGGAACATCCTGAAATTGTTGTTGTAATGCATATTTTAACTAAGAGGTGTCAACCAGTTATTAAACCTTTATACCAATGCCTCCCTCATGATAGAATATATATATAGTTTTCTTTTCCTTACTTTTTTGTACTTTTTTCTTCTTTATGTCCTCCTTTTTCTTCTTCCCTTTCATGATAAAGATGAATGAGAGGAGGAAGAAGATTCTCTTTATGATTGCTTTGGTCAGTAGCAGGCCGCCACGGTCACCTGTAGTTTGGATGAAAAATGCCAACTGTCTACACTCACAATTTATTCTCCAAGCTGAAGTCAAAATTGGAAAAAAAAATGACAGAAAACAGAAGCAAAGAAGGTTCACCTTCAAAGTAAAAGAGGCAACTTTTACTTTCCATGTTTTTGGTCTGTGTTACATGCGACACAAACCAGTAGGTGTGTACACACAAAAGCAAGGTTTTCAGTGCAGCACTGTAACTCTTTATTGACAATATTCAGTGGAATATATCCACGGAAGCCTGTGCAAATTGTTAATCCACCTTCACTCAGTGGATTCTATAGCTTTCTTTTTGAAGTAGAAGATGGAATGTGAATGATGTATCTAACAAAATACTAAAAGAGTGTTTTTATACCACACAGACCACCAAATAAAAGCCTTCTCATATAATATTAAAGTTATCAAAATGTTATCAAAATGTAGTCATCCACTGCTTCTTTTTCTTCTCTTGTATATATTTTCTTCTCTCGTATATTTCTAAATGTCGGCTATGCCTAAATTATTTAATTAATCACGGCTAGAAAATTCTAAAAATGTATGAAAAAAGAGCACACGGGAGATATTTGATTACAGCAGATATGGAGCTGCTTGTCAACTAGAATAACTTCATCCTCGGTCACCCAGAACCATTACGAAGTCAAAACCCATCTGCGTCTCTCCCTTGTGAGCT
This sequence comes from Apistogramma diplotaenia, assembly GCA_015052665.1. Taxonomy (NCBI): domain Eukaryota; kingdom Metazoa; phylum Chordata; class Actinopteri; order Cichliformes; family Cichlidae; genus Apistogramma; species Apistogramma diplotaenia. Next base: position 8,892 of record VOQJ01010763.1, read on the forward strand.
GCCATGTTAAAGAATGCATGTCTTCAACGGTGAACTGTCATGTCAAGACAGATGTTAGCATTAGATGGAGAAATCGAGCAAAGTACAAGGACAGGCTCCAATATAAATAAGGGTATACACACTTAATGTCGTTATCTAATAATGTGAACGCATGAAAAAGAAAAGAAAGCTGTTTCATGACCCAGCATTGTTAACATGGGGCATATGTTTGCTTACATATTACACATTTAATAGAAATGGCCTCGCATGCATGCTGCAAGACACGAGGATACACATTAATCTGGATATATAAACATAACTGCACAAATGGGCACGGGCACACTCTATGTATTTATCCGATGACATTCAGTTGGGCAGCTTAAGCTGCAAATCAATTCATGAACTGAATTTTATTTTCATAGTTCATGTTTCAATTGGTCAGGTGCCCCAAAGCACAAACACTTTCCCATCTAACTCACAAAACAAGTGCATAAATCATGCAGTGACCTTTCTGTGTTGGAACAAGCAGAGGACATGCAGTAGCTTTAGTTGTCCCAGGGCATAACTTCTCACTGTATGTGTGTGTGTGTGTGTGTGTATACGTGGCTCACGTGTATTAACCAGCCAACAAACATCATTTGCAGGTCTTTGCATAAGGTTTCACCCCCCAATTTCACTTTCAAGTCTCTGTATGAGCTCTGAGATTCTATTTAAAATGAACACTGTGGCAACTGTATGGTGTATGACAAGTGTATGTATTGGCAAGTATGGTATGACAAGTAGCTCGCAGCTAGTGTCAGTGGCAACTTTACAGAGGTCATCTAATGCTAATCCGTGCAAATAAATATATGCAAATGAATGAATTTGTAGGCATGTGTAGCATACTTGTAATACAAGTTCTATAGGTGTGCAGGCTTTCGCCGAAATGCAATCTCACAACCATTAGTTATCTGTCTGCTTAGCTTTTTATTAGCTTTTAAAACGCATTTGCATTTGTGAAAAAAGAGCAGAGGAAGAGTTAAGTCTGTTATCTGCTCTCCCCAGAAGGTAAATCTGATGGGTTTACAGATTAATATTCACTAACTTTATAGATAAATTAAAATCTGTGATGGAAACTATGAATTCTTTTGCTTTATGCCTGGTTTTGCAGTTAACAATCAAACCAGAATTGCAATTTTTGCCGCGGCAGATCTGGCTTTAAGAGGCATTTACACACTTCATTGTAATGCATGTGGGCAGTATTTACTTTAACTTTTTCTCCACAGGAAGTACAATAAGTATATTGATGACGTTATACCTTCCACCCACCCAGCCACCATGTCATTTTAACTTTGTTGCAGAATCATGCTCTCTTTATTATCTGTGCAATCACTTTATTAAAACCTTTGAGAACTCAAGTCTTGAAGACAGTGCAGTACAATCAAAGTAAAAGGCTGACGTAAGAGGGGAGCCGCTGTTCGCAGACAACGCAACATTGGAAATAACTAATTCTCCCCTGCTGATTATGTAAATACCACTAGATCCCAATCTCAAAACACCATTAATCATGTCCGTATGGTGTGACTCAGTGTTATTTCAATTTCCTTGTGAGGGGCTCATTTGAGAAGCAAAGCTAATCAATTGCGTCTCATTATTGTGGCATAGATCTATGTCTGTGACACTGTACACTCAACACATATTGACAAAAGATTGATACTTTAACAATTCAGTGTGCCGAGAGAAGATCAGCAGTCTGGAAAACCACTGTGCTCATTTGACTAATGTCACTGCCACTGATAAAGTTTTTGGAAAAAAAAATACAGTAACATGCTTAGTAAACAATATTTAACATGGTGCAATGAACACTTTCACATCACAGCATGAAGAGTCTGGATATGAAAACACCAGAAGTCTTTCTATAAAGAGTTATTTTTTTAAATTGTCTGCAGATGTGGAAACGAGTGTGATGATTGTCTGGATCCCAGAGTTGTGTTGCACTGTCGACCTTTCCTGGATGAACTTGGCCTAAAACCAGATGCCCCACAATTCTTTTTGAATAAACCTAAGTTAAAGAATAATAAAGTTAAAGAATAAAAAAGTTAAAGAAAAAGAGAGAATCAAAGTTAAAAACTTACATCGGAAGTAAGAGATAAGCAGCACGGGTGGAGGACAGAAAATGAGAAAAAAATGGTTGTGCAGTGCAAGTAGGCATTTATAGATATATAACCAGAAGGGGAGTTCAGGGTGCAGTCCAGCTCCTGATATTCAGATAATTTACCGCCAGTTGAATCACTAAACTGGAGCTCTCAACTGCTATTGTGGTGCAGGTGAATTTTGGAACATTTGAATAGAATTATCTAACAATCGCTTTGGATAGTTGTCCGCTCTATCAGAAGTTTGGGCTTCAGTCTTGGTGTTGAAGCTCATTTGAATGCGGTGAACAAAGGCACATTGTCCTGCTGGTAGCATCTGTCAGAAGATGGGTACACTGTAGTCATAGAGATGGACATGGTCGGCAACAATACTCAGGTAGGCTGTGATGTTTAAATGATGCTCACTTGGCATTAAGGGATCCAAGGTGGACCAAGAAAATAAACTCCACACCCTTACACCACCATGAGCCTAGATCAGGCATGTCAAACTCGCGGCCCACCGGCCGCTTCCGGTCACGCCCCCTACTTCCGGCCCAGAATTGGCATTAAAAATATGTTACAAATACGCCCTTTAAGTTACCTTTTTGGCATTCCACCTTCTCCCCCAGTTAAGAAGGTTGAGTGGAATGTCAAAAACGTACCTTAAAGGGCATATTTGTACCATAATTGTAACGCCAATTCTCGGCCGGAAGTAGGGGGCGTGGCCGGAAGCGGCCCACGAGTTTGACATGTCTGGCCTATATTGTTGATACAAGGCAGAATAGATTCACATTTATGCCAAATTCTGACAGCATCATCCTATCTTTTTACATTCACACACTAATTGGAATATAGTAGAAACACAGCAGGTGTACAGATTTCCTTATTGTATCTAATTAAAAAATGAACGAGCAAACATTTTTTTTCCTCCCCTTTAAAAAAAAAAACTACTAATAAATAGGTTAAATCACTTTTTTTTACTAGGATTTCTACTCTCTGTTTTTTAGTATCACTGCTCCAGCTCGCTGTGACAGTAGATGAATGAGCTTACGCTTGTGCACAGAATAATCATCTGTCGACACATTAATGACCTTGATGTTATCCACTATTATTTCCAATTAAAGAGGCCTATTTTTCCTAACATCGGTGCTGTCTCAAAACACTCACCCTTGTGTACATACATGTATGTGCAGCACATAAATCATCGCAGCAACTGCTATAACTGGCTCTTGAAATTAGTCAAGGAAATAAACAGCACGTGGCACCAATACTAATGAGACTTTCACCTCTCACTTGTGCTGGTATTTTAATTATAAATTGTTGTGCAGCATGCTTTTAATGACTTGGCTTTAATAGAAAGTACAAATTAATTGTGTACATCTTGCTGCCATGCCACATTGAAATAGTCGCGGGAATTGGAATAATGAAGAATCAATGGAGCAACATATTGGATGTAAATGTTCATCAATATGGTTGTAACCAAGGAACAGGCTTGCTGCTTATGGATTCACGTCACAGCCAAGTAGATGGTGGCCGGGATTTGTTTTTTTTGTATTATTTATTTAGTATGCGTGTGTGTACAGCTGCTTAGAAGTATGTGCATGTGAACCCTTTCAAAATTCATAACGTTTACAATCAGAATTTTTTTTTTATTTTCTCTGATGCATAATAAATGATATTCTTCATAATGAAGTTAGTGACCCATGGGCCAGTAGGGAAACAAATCACAGGCTTTTCAAATGTCTCTGTACAAATGTAATGTTCCTCACACGTGCAGCGTCGCTTCAAAGTCAAGAAGAGTGCAGTGTCTAGACACTGGCTGAGTG
>VOQJ01010763.1:15703-27840 GCA_015052665.1 Apistogramma diplotaenia
AAACCCATTGTTAGCGAGGAGCCATTATTTCCCACAGCAAACAAAAGCCGGTTGGCCAATTTTGCTAAAGTTGACTCCCACTTTGGCTCCCACATGCTGCCTCAAAACTGGTATTGGGCCTGAAGGGTTGGCAGTCCATCCAGGGGCAATGCAGGGACAGATATCAGAGACTCATTTAGAATCACCATGTTTCAAGGCAGACTGAAGCACTGACTGACAAAGAGGTTCAAAACAAGGATCTTATTGTTGTGAGGGGATGGTGCCAACCTACACACCACCGCAAAAGCTTATTAATATATGGTGCAAAACCCCAAATCCACGCAACTCTTTAAAAACAGACCACAATCAGTGTGTACGGGTGCACTTTTATATAAAGTCATTTGAGTTGGTCATTGTAGTTTTAGCGAAAGGTGCTCAAACATGAGCACTGAAAACACACAGGACCAAACAAAAGAATGATTGATGCTAATGTGGGACCCGATCTCCCTGTAAAACAGCGTTGCTCTTGTCTAGTTTTCTGTCATGTATTTTCTTTCTTTCTTTCAAATAAAGAGGTCAGCATATATATGTAATCCCTGTGAGTCACAAGCTCCGGTTTCAAACTTTTCTATCCTGTTTCTGACAGTTTTTCTCCTCTCATAATAGGTCCCTTTTAAAGGATTTCAACATTGACGATGTGGAGCACAATCAAAGCCCGTTTTCTATTCCTTTTCATTCTCTGCTCAAAGCATTAGTATGCCTTAGTGTTCCAGCAACAGCATCGCGTGCTGCTGTAAACTCACATTATCCTTACCGTTCTTCCAAACCAGGCATCACAGCTCTAAATCGTTGTACTCACAGCCTGTGACCTGTGACCCCACCCCCACCCAACACATCTCCTTGATCCTTAGGGAGTTTCTCTGTGCTACATGCTCCTCCACATCCCAGTGACAGGCTCCATAAACCACTGCCGAATAAGATAGCCCACCGCTCTGCTCAGCGGAAGGCCTGTGGGATTGCCATCGGAGAACGAGGGAAGGGTACAAGTCAGGTCTTGTGTAGATCAATAATGTACTCTCTTCACCATCACACCATCTGTCACCTCCATTTCTGAGAAAACAGCAGAATAAATAGCAAAGCCCGGATTTGTTGCTTCCAATGATGGATAATGGATGATAACGTCGCCTTGGCAACTATTCCTCAGTGTACACAGACTATAAGAGCCTCCAATACACCCTATGCTTACTTTAAGCTTGACTGTCTGTTCCTTTATTGGCAGACTGTCGCTATAAACACCCCTCAATAGGTCAAGCTGACAATCGAGTAAATAGATTACGTGCTAAAAAGCCATACACAGTATATCACTCTGCTGCTACTGTTAATGCAAGAGTTCATTTGCAAATAGAAAAACAAAATTAATATCTGAGGATTTGAGTGGATAAACATGAGCTGCGTGAATCAGCCATCTCTCGGTCTACCATCTGCCAGCCAGGTGATACCTGGTGTGCACGCCAATAAAGATTTCATGTGCTGTTAGAAGGCAGCAGGCATCTGAGACCTTGACTTTAAAAAGAGAAAGAAGGGGAAAAAAGCAATCACATCTATATCTTAAGTCTCACTCAACAGGTAACAGTCCTCGCTTCCTGTCTTTTTGAGTGATGTTTACTGATTGTAAACAACTTCGGCTAACTGCATGAATACAACACATTTCAAAAGACAAAATGGCAAACAGCCGTAAATCTAGAGCAAATCAAAACGGACAAGCCAAAGCAGAACATTTAGCCTCCCGTGGCTCTGTCTGCCTCGGAGAAATCAGTCACAGCCAACTACGGTAATGCTTGAGGGACTGCCTGCTGTCAGCTTGAGATGAGCACTCAGAGAGTTTCTACCACAGGTTCCATGTGTTCTGACTCTCTGTACCCAGAATGAGCCTTCAGCCGCCTGCCTGTCGAACACAAAAGAAGAGCAGAACACCCTGTTTAGAACGGACAAAAACCGGCCTTCAAGCAGGAGAGGAGAGTGCTGCAATAGAAAGCTGGACAGTAATGACCCTGATACAGATGGATCCTTCAAAAGGTACACCGGGGAGTTCTTCAACAATTACTTTTCCTGCGATGAAGACATGAGACTTTTTGAAACTGCAAAATATAAAATATATTCCTCGTTTTATCCATGTTTGGCCAGTAGCTTCCTAAATGTCCTACATGAACATAAAATGAGAGATATGGGCGTCAGCTCATAGTGTATACCACTTTGATCTTCTCTGTGATGCCGCGTGATCAAAGGCATAACTTGTCAAAAAACTTGTCAAGAAGGGATTGTTGCTTGCTTTGAGCTAAATGATAAAATCAGCACCCTAACAGGGTCACGCTGACAGCAGGATGCTGATGTGTGTGTGAGGTGTTCTGTGTTCACAAGTGCAGTGTCAAACCTGAGGTCAGAAGTTAAAATAAGAAAGAAAAAGTTATATATTTCATTTGATCATTACCACGATTACATGACTCATGCCCTAATTTTCTTACATATTGTAGACTCATTGTGTCACTAAGGAAAAAGTCCACAGATACTGACATTCAGAACTGATACAACTGTGGGACACCATCACTTCAGACCTTTTACTTGTGACCAATCACAATGGCCATCCCAGTGACAGGCTTCTTCCTGCATAGAGGAGTCTCTTCCTTTCTTTCTTTCTTTTGGATGTTTGAAACAGACCCAATGACCACTGGTGTTGTTTTTAAGTAGTTTTGCTAACTGGTGTTTCATTTACTCAAACACAACACACTTTTTTTCTTTATGAAATAGGTCAGAAATGACAAGAATATCTATAGATTTCTGTCAAATAAAGGGCCGCAGACTCTTCCATAGCAAACCCTCAAAGGTCCATTCTGAGTCAGGAGAAACTGCAAACTAAAAAATGATGGTTGAATAATAGATGATAGCCATGGCCTTTAGATTCTTTCTGTGGCCAACCACCCATCAAAAACTGCTGATACCATGCTACCCATTGCTTCTGGAAGACAGCAGTCATTTTCAAAACGACCGCAAGAATTCACTGTCAGGAAACCCTGTGTTTTAATCTTTTCTCTTTTTTTATAGCAAATAACAGAATCTGAAGTCATCTATTACTCTGAAGGACATATATCTCCTGGTGTCTTTGGGGTTGTTTTTTTTTTCCCTCTCCACAATATCCGGCTTGTCAGCAAAGGTTTTGTGGAACGTTATCACGGTGAAGATAAGCTTGCATAGCGCTACTGTCACCATGGCCATACCAGAACTCCCGAGGGAAACATCCCGTGGAAAGTATGTAAGACTATAATACCAGAGGGTATGTTTAGCATCATCATTGCGACTTTGAGTAAGGTGCTCGTGTTCAGCAGAAGATGGAAAAAAAAACAAACAGAAAATGTACATGCATTTGCATGAGCTCCAGTGGAGAAAACAGCGCTATGGTTACATTTTTTTCATCTTTTTGCACTGAGGTGCTGCACATCATTACACCACCACCGGCAGGCAAAACTGGTGATCCAAGGCGGGATGGATCCATGCTGTTTGTACTAAACTCTGACCTGTCATCTGAATGTTGCAGCAGAAACTGCGACTCATTACACTAATTCTTTCAGTCTTCCATTTCCAGTATTGGTGGCCCTATGTGAACTGTAGTGTCAGTTTTCTGTTCTCAGCTGTGACAGGAGTGGCACCCGGTGTGGTCTGCTGCTGTTGAAGCCATGTGCTCCACGGTTTGATGAAGCAGTCTGGCATAAATAATTTTTTTTTTCCCCCCAGGAAACTGCTGCCCACTGGATATTTTCTCATTTTTAGATCATCCTCTGTAAACCTAGAGATGGCAGTGCGGGAAAATCCCAGCAGTCTCTGAAATACTCAGACCAACAACCAACAAAATATTCAAAATCACCTTTCCTCCCCATTCTGGTGCTCAGTTTGACTTTCAGCAGGTCGTCTGGACTGTGTTTACATGCTGCTATATGATCTTTCTTTTATCGGTCTCCAGTGAGTGTATTTTAGCAATCGTGTGCACACAAGTAATTGTGTGCTTTCTTAATATTCATCTCAAATCACCAGTCTGATACCTATAAAGCTGAAAACAATATTCTGCATCGTAAAAGGTATGAAGCCAATCTATTGTGTTGTTTCCAAAACGAACCCACTGTCAGATTACTCACGCAGTAAACAAAGAAGAGGAGAGCTACTCAGAATGTCTAAAGAGGATTCAACTACATTTAAGAGCATTTTTAGAAACATTCTTGTGCTTTGGAACAAGATGTTCCAACAGTGACTCATGAAAGTATTTAATTATTGAACATTTCAGAAAAATACTTTTCAAACAGCTTTACTGAATTCATAGAAGCTTAAGACAAAGTCTTCCCCGACAATTCCATTATTTTAATCAGGACCTTTTCAAATTAATTAACAAAGATTAAAAACAATGAAGACAGACGCGGAGACTGGAACCCCTGTTGTTTTTAATAAAAGCCAAGTTGTACAGAATTCATTCTAATGAAGGCAAAGGAACAAGCGTCTGTTCTCTTTGTGATGTGCATGAAAATAGCTTGCATACTTCTACTAACAAAAGTCTGGCATATAATTAATGACAAAAAAAAAAATGTACTCCCTTTTTACCGCCCTTTCATGACAGTTGAAACAGTTAACAGAAGTACTGGTAATGAGCTCTAAATGGCCAGTGAGGCCATTTGGAGTTGAAATGGGGGGAAAAAAAAGGGGGGAAAAAAAGTCACTGACACGGCCAGTCAACGCCGCCAGGTAAAAGCCTCCAGGACCAATTACTGAGCCGGTCACCACACAGCAAGACACACACACACACACACACACACAGAGGACGACAGTCACACATATGAGTATGAGCACACCCTGCTAGTAGCTGGGAGGAAGGGGAGGGGTGGTGTTTAGGTTTCTTTGTGCTGCTGTGCACCCAAAGCACCAGAAGCACCGTTCCTGCAGACAGTAATGTGCCGCACTTAGATTTGGTTTGAACAGGCGTTATGGAGGCAAACGGCCACCCGGAATATCTTCAAAACTACCAACAACAGTAGGACAGATGATAAGAGTGCAGAGAGAATATTTATGCTCCCTAATTGGGCTGCAGTGGATGAATTCACATGGTGTGTGGACCGTCTGTAATTTCTCCCCGCATTAAATTTTGTACAGCACTTTGCTAACAACTCTTTCTTAATGGTGCATTCCTTCTGAGGCTTATATGACACCCCCCCCCCCTTCTTGCGCTAAAGGACAGTGGGGAATAAGAAAAATCGCAGCACAAAAAAAAAAAGGATAAAAAAACAATGATGGCAAGAAAACCAAAGGGTAGAAGGGGGCTCAGAGGAAGAAATGAAAAATGTACAGAGTTAATAGAAGTTGAGAGGAGGGATTAGAAAAGAACAGAGGAGAACAAATGAATTCCACACTGTCCATTATACCAGCTGCAATGTGGTGTGGTGCCACAAGCCAAATGCCCTATTTATTCCAGGCATAATTACACGGCAATGGGGCCCCGCTGATGCCCAATGCGAGGTTAAGTCGATAGGTGACCCAGATTTAAAGCAGCCATGTCCTGTAATGGCATCGACAGTCAAAGAGCCATGCCTGGATTCCAATAACCCATCTCATCTGTCATAATAAAAATTTAGCTTGCAATTTGTGCTGCCCACTCTGCCCCCCCACTCTCCGCCTCTTATGTTCTCTTTCCTCACCTTCTCTCTCCCTGACTTTGTCCCCCTGCACACTTGCGTGGACACAGTGGTTTGGTGGTAATACTTCATGTCAGTGGGCTCATATCGATTCCAGAACAGTACCCACCAATTTAATTACCCATGCTGCATATAAAATACCCCACCAACCAATCATTATGCTCTCAGCAACATGAGCCAGTGAGGCTTGAGGTATCTTGCCTAACAATCCTGTTAAAGCATAACGCTTTTAGCGCTTTTGACCACAATCCAAAACGACTGAATCTTTGATCCTTTCGTCTTTTTTTTTTCCTCTGTTTGCTAACGCTCCTCCATTTCCTGCCCTCCCACCTATGTTTTTTCTCTCGCTCTCAGACAATTTTTGGTTTCCTTTGTAGAGTGTTTATATTTTAATACAATATGAAAGAAAAAAGGGAGACACTCTTATAGATACGTGTGAATCTGTATATTTGTCATGATTATAACATGATTATAACTGGATTATTGTACACTTGGCTTGAAAGTAAAGAAAGATGGCGCAGAATTGGCCATGCTGCTGCTGAACTTTGAGTCTATAGAGGACTCCCATTAATCTGGTGGCGAGATGTAGCGATAGTGTCCGCTGCAGCCAGCTGACAGCTATAGCAGCATGGTTAACTGGGTAGGAAGTTGTATCCTGTTCATTTCATCTGCTTTGGTGCCAGCAAAAGTCCCAACAATGCACTGGAGAGGTAACAGCAAGACAACTCTGACAAAAGGGGACTGCTTTTGCAGTCAGTGTCAACAGACCATTGTGCTCTCCTTATCCCTCCTTACAGATTTTACTCTAGTTTTGCTTTTTAGTTAGTTTCCTTGTCACTGCTGGTGCCATCTCATGGCCCAATCGCAGTTAGTCCAGCTCCTCCAGGTTGGCACACCCATCCTAAGAAAGTGTGCTGTATCACCCAACACAATCTCAACCATGAGATGGGCCATTAGTCACAGAGAGCTGGGCAGGGTTGTATAAAGGCATCAGACCAGCAGGAGGATTGGTAACCTCCACTGTAGAAGGAGAAACAGGAGGAGCATATAAATTGGCATTCAACAGAGGACACCAGGACTGGAAGGTCTGCCACAGGCAGCCTGTTCTCCATCCATCATGACTGGTTGGCAGTGGGTCAGTGATGGTATATCCTTGTAGGGCCACACAGGTCTCCCTGTGTTGGTAAACTGCTGTTTTATTGCTGGTACTGTAGGTAGCAGCAATTACATTCTCACACCCACTGGCAGGCCATAAGCTGGTGCAGTGGGTTGTGAACTACTCCTGGTGCAGGACTCATGTGGCCAGAGTGTGTAGGCAGATCCTAGATGACAGAGACACTGTTGCCTCTGACTGGCCTTCATGGTGAAAACCTCCTGGGCCTTATGTATCGCTGCATCCAACACCTTCAAATAGTGCCACAACCTGTCCAGATGCTCACTGATGCCCTGATCCACACCTGGAAGAAGATCCACTGGGACACTGTCTGATCAGGAGAATGCACAGATGTTGTCAGGAACATATACAGGAATATGAGTGCCATGCACTGTACTAAGCTACATTATGAACCCAGTTGAGTGAGCCTGTGATTTCCATTTTTTAATCTTTGAATCCAGCCCTCAAATGGTGAGGATTGTGGTTTCTGCTGAACACTCAAATTTTTTCTCAATGAATTATACAACTTGAAAATTTCATTTCAGATGATTTATGATTTAAGTGCTCCCTTCATTTTTTTTGAGCTGTGCATTTCACATTCTGTTTTGATTCCACAGCTAAAGGTTGGCGCTACTACTGCAGCAGCTGCGAGACACCCTGGCTGTCCCAGATTTTCTAGACATTGTCTACAAAATTAGCAATACACAGAAAGGAGACTAAAAGTTGAAAAAAATACAGTTCCTGTACATATTGTAGGGACAGTAATGTTTTAATGGCAGCTGTTTTCCAGTATTTCTCTGGGTTGGGATCGAAGTCAGTAAGTCAGGGCCTGTTTTGATTGTGAGGATTTCTTTTTCATTTTGTCTCTTTGAAGAATCCCCTACTTAATTATAACAGAGAGGCCCTTCAAACCAAGCATTAAAATGCAGTAAGGGGTAAAAGTGATACTCCACACAAATCTGCCCTCGTAGTGAATTGAACATGGTTATTTAACAGCTGTGTCCCAGTAGGGATGTTTTTGGGTTTTTTTGCCTTTTATTTTATTTATTGTTTATTTAATAATCGGGACAGTGCATGGCAGTGAAATATGAAGTGTGAGCGTGCCAGAGTTACTGTGAAGAAAAGGAGAGCCAAGCCTGACCTACAGCAGTTGGTGCAAAGAAGGTGGAGGAACAGTTTTTTGAGTAAATATGACAAACATTACCTGAATGGCCTATTGCATTCTTTCCCATTCCTTTCCCTCACACTGGCTCCATCCCTGAGGTGGTGTCTGTGCAATCTGTCAGCACGCTTCAGACGAAAGACAAAGGAAAGTGACATTTGTGCTGGTGATTTTCATTTTTGTATAATGAGCTGACCACCCCCCCCCCCCTTCTGTTTCCATTAGAATTTTATGTGAAGGCTGTCTCTCCAGGGCAGTAGAAAGTGAAAGTTAGCAATGTGCATTTAAATTATTTTGGTTGGCAACCCAATAGCTGAGCTGTTAGCACGCGGACACAAATGCACTGAGTAGCTCTGTTCCCTTCCCTCGCTACTCTTTTCATCCAAACATCCTGTCTTCACTGTCGGTGTCAAATTAAGACATAAAACGCTTCCCAAAAAAAAGGAAAATATATAAATTTTCATCAGTTTGCTGCATTCCTGCAGTGGCAGTTCGGGGCTTCTTTGCCATATCTTCCTTTTCATAATCCACCAGAGAGGTTCAGTAGTATCTGCAGCCATCTGTAAACCGTGGTGGAGGCTCTGTCATGGTTTAGGGCTACAGTTCAGCCAGTGGTGTTGGAGTTCCAGTTAAACCTAATAAATCTGTGCTGATTAAATCAGATTTTGATCCACCACGTGATACCATCTGGAACACATCTGATTGGTAACAGCTCAATTTCTCAGCATAGCAATGATCCCTAACACACTGCCAATGTAGTTAAAACATACATGGATAGAAAAACACACATCCAAAAGAAGAGCTGTGAAAGTCCTTCAAGAAGCCTGGAGAACTGTTCCTGAAGACTGCTGAAAGAAATGAGAAGAAAGCTGAGAGAGCTGAGAGAGTTCAAGCCATGTTGAAAAATGAAGGTAGTCATAACAAAAATGACTTTACAAATTCTTTTTTGTGTCTCTTAGGTAAGTTTGCATGTTTCAATAAGTCACTGCACCTAAAGAAACGAGGGGTGGCTTAAGACTTTTGTTCAGTACTGTATCTGTATCTGTATCTGTAATACAGATTAATTAAAAAGTTCCTAGTTCAATATATTTCCAGAGATGCTCAGGTAACATAATGAATACTCCCACATACAGTAAGTACTCCTAAGATATTTTTCCAGATGAAATAAAATGCCCTGATGCTAATAAGCCACTTTTGAAACGACGCATATCAGAATTCAATAATGATGAATCTTTACTGTGCTACTTGATTAAAAATGCAGCAGTTTCAGTTCCCCATACTAACATGAAATTTGAAAACATGCCAGTATTTTTGCTGGAGCTTCCTGCTGCTCCTCGGTGGCTAAAACCACTTTAAAAAGCTTTAAGTCTGGTTTTAAACGAGCAACACAAAACCAACCAATTCAGCAGTGCTGCACCTGGCAGAGGAAATTGCCCTAGTTCGAGCACTTTGTGCGTGTCACTGGGATGGCTGATTGTTATTGTTCTTTGCTGTCCAGGAGCACTTAGCATCAGTAGCCCATTTATTGTCGCTTGACATCTGACGTCCTTGTTCATCTCAGTCACGCTTAGATGCAAAATCATCTCTGGCTAATGGTGCAAACACTGCAAATGGTAAGCAAGTCCATTATGACTGAAGAATGCAGACAGCAAATCTTTGCAGAGTTGGTCAAACCATGTTCGCAAAGCCATCACATACATCACATCTCTCTTAAAACCCCGTGTTGTGATTTCAGCAGTCAATGGGAATATGATCCATTAAGAAGAAGGGAGGTCTGGGATTTTTGCCCAATTAACATTTAACCTTATATTATCAACTGGAGGAATGTGAAGTGGATTACCCTCATTTTCACTGGCATTGTCTGCCGTGGGGATGCCTACTTTATTTAGTGCTTTCAGTGTGAAACTGTTGATGCCCAACACAGCTTCTTTTTTTTTCTTTTTTTTGAGCTTGTGAGTGAAGAACTGGAGTCCAAATGCAAGACCGCAAAAAATGTGTGCGCATTTTCTTCCCAGACAACATGGAAATTCCAGCTACATGGATTGCTAAACACAAGATTGGATGTAAACAACAGAGAGACACCAACCTGACAGTCAAAAGTGAGGATAATTTATCTTCCCCTGCATCTATCTCAGCAGTAAGCCGGCTCTGTCAGTACCCATGCAGTGAAGACGTTGTTTTTTTGAGCCCATTATAAAAGTTCAGGCCGTCACTAAAGGAGTCAGGGAAACAGGGCTCCTCTAGCTTGACAGCAAATCTTTACTAAAAGCATATAATAGGAAACTTTTTTTCCCCCCCTACACAGATGCCAACATTACGCTGGATGCATGACTAATGGAGGCAGGTTGCACAGCTTATGCCATTCCACGCTTTGATCAAATAAATATTACAAACAGTTGCCAAAGCAACAGAATGCTTAATTGCAGCATATTGAATGATAAATAGGGCAGTGTGTTCTTTTAAAATCGCAGGTTAATTGCCCTGCCAGGCTCTGGCATTGACTTCGCTCCAGACCAGTGTTTCTGTTGACTAATGCCAGCCTAAATTGGAAACATTTAGTTAACTTCCAATTAAATCTTTAACCTCTAAAACTGCTAAAATGCATAAACCATGTTGGCATCACAGTGTGATTCTTTTTTTTCATTGAAATTTTAAACAAACACACTGACGTGCCGCCACTGCTTCTTGACAAAGCAAGGCACTTCGCCCTGCTCATCCCTCTCTGCCTATTCAGCAAGTCAGGTGGGGCGACAATAAATCAACTTCCCCATTCCTGCTGTAATGCTCCACAGGTCCAGGAGGACAGTGTCCACTTCCTTACATTAATCTTTTAATGGACTCTCCTCCCGTCTCTTTGGCAGCTGCACTTCCCCCGACAGGTCAGCAACGATTGCCGGGGTCATTAGTCCTCTGATAGGCTGAACGATAAGATCAGCAACAATGGGGACAAGGTGTGGAAGAGACAGCGCTGCGCTAGCTACAGCACTCTGGGTTAAAGAGGAGAGTCACCTCTGCAAGGTCGTTCTAAGAGAGTGAGACAGCAGGAGTCAATTTGGCAGTGAAGAGCAATGTTTGGGGTTGTGTTGCATTGCTGATGCTTCAATTCCTGCTCTGTGAACTTGCAATAATAACTCTTTTGTAATACATGTATTAAATCAGCAGGTCTTTTTGCCTAATCTCTGGAATCAGAGATGTAGCGTACCGATCCTTGCTCTCGTTAATTATTAAAGTTGGATTTTGGGGGGTGTGGCAGACTACTTAAGATTTTAGATTCCTGAGGTGCGTTTCATGCAGAGCTGCACTTTGAATAGTATAAGAGGGCGCTCCGGTTTGGATCACAGCAAATAAAGACGGAAAAAGCCGGCTTTTCTCTTAATGAACCCAGAGGAAGGTGTTTTATAAAACAAAAAGGAAGCGATAAGAGAAGGGGATGTTTGTTCTCCGGGAAAAGCTCTTGGCCTGTCTTCTGATGCAGTTTTCACAGTCGGCCGCATCCTTGTTAAAATTAACTACAGACAAAAACAGTTCAATACATATTGTCAGAGGGGGACAAATGGGCTGGAGTTGGTGGGTTGATAAGGGGTAAATGTATTTCTTAATCTACACTGTAGTATAAGGGTAACTGGGTAAATGTGGCCCACTACTCACAACAAGTCCCTTGAGAGATTATACCAATTGCCATTTCAGAAATGAATTCAGTGACCTACAGTAATGTGCAATTCATTTGCACACTGTTTGCTGCCAGACAATTGCATATGTGCGTGCGTGCGTGCGTGCGTGCGTGCGTGCGTGCGTGCGTACGTGCGTGCGTGTATGTGTGAGCGAGCACGTGCATTGGTGTGTGTTGTGAATTTCCCACCATGGGAACAAAAAGCAGTTGAAATAAAAGTAGGAAAAGAACAAATATGACAAAAGGGACAGATGCCAAAGAGAATGTCAGCATGATATTTGACTCTGAGGTAAAGGGCTGTCTTGAAAGTGTTTGCTAGATGCACCCCCCCCCCCCCCCCCCCCCCCCCCCCCACCCCACCCCCCCCCCCCTTTTTTTTCTTTTCTTCACACATTTTTTTTTACTTTTTTTTTCGTCCTCTTTTGTTGTTGACTTGTCGGGTCGTTT
>VOQJ01010766.1:6720-18194 GCA_015052665.1 Apistogramma diplotaenia
GGGTGGCGGTGGGGTGCGGACGGGCGGGGGGGGGGGGGGGGGGGGGGGGGGGGGGGGGGGGGGGGGGGGGGGGGAGAGGGGTGTAGTGTGTGAGTGGGTGTTTCCATGATTTGATTTATCAAGTGTTCAAAAGCAGGCCGAGGGATTAATCACAGCAATGATACCGTGCCAGGCTATTATCTGCGTTGCTTTATTTGAAGATGCTGACTCGTGCTCGGCGCTGGCTGTCGGCGTGAGCCGCTCTTCATCCGTAACGAGCGGCTCAAACTGAAGAAGCAACTTTGGTGCCCGTGCGCTGCATGTGTCTGCATGCAGGTCGAGTCCTTTCGCCCGATATTCTTGTGCAAACTTTCTCGCATAGAGAAGCTGACTTTTTTTTTTTTTTCAAATACATATTTGCTCAGCCTGCTTTTAAAGATGCAGTTTGAAGTGTTACACCCAAAACGCGAGGTCTTCTCTCATATACAGTTACACCCTCCCCTCGTCATCTCTCTCCACAGCCCATTTAATTGAATTCCTCCTCTTTATGGCTGTCCTCTAGCCAACATTTGATCTTTACTCCTCTCTTAGCCCTGCCTGCCCTTATCACTGCTGACCGCAGCAGGTTTTGTTTGTTTTATGGAATTTATGCTAATCCATGCTAAGTGCTCACAGGTAAATGTTAATAATACAAAGCAGGATCGAAAATTCGTGGTATCAAACTATCCAGCCAGCTATTTTTCCGTCGTGCCGAGATGCCTTGTTATCGTGCTATGCTAGCATGCAACAATACTGCATTGTGTTTCTGTAATACAAGTAGAAGAAGCGCTATTCTCATCCTTGGAATGAGCAGCATACAGTACAGATTACATCTGTGAATGCAGCAGATAGAAACAAGCTTATCCCGAGACAGTATCGCTCTCCCATATCCTCAGACAAGCGGCCATGTGTAGCCTGAATGGAATCTAACACGCATGATTTGCCACCGGCTGTAATTCCACAAACCAACATGCCAACTCATTCATTTTCATAAATAGCCCCTGTTTGTGTTTTATCTCCATCCCTTGTCCAACCACCATGTTGTTTTTTTTCCCCTGCTTATCTCTCAACTAAGTCTCTCACTTTATCTCCGCTTCCTTTCGTTCTATCCATCCTCTCAATCCGAGCTCTTTCTCGCTCTCTTTCTTCCCCATCATGCCAAGTCGCGGGCTCGGGCTACTTTGATCCACATTTGCAACAGTGTCTGAGTGAATTAACGCAGTGCTGCCACTGTGTGCAGACATCTAGGACATGCAGCAGAGAAAAAAAAAACAGGCCTTGTTCTGTCTATCTGGCCAAGCCGGAGCAGAGCTTATCAGGCTCTACTAGAGGATATTCACCCCGCTTCAGTGCAAGAGTGTACGTATCAGTGCAAGTCCAGGCAATGTAGTCCCAGTTTTCAAATGTCAAATGTTTATGTATGTGTTTACGTTTGAAGCTGGAATAGTACTGTAGAATTAATGCTTCAGCTGACCTTATTGTTGTGTGTGTGTAGAAGTCTGCTCTGCTTCACCGGCTGTACAAAAACCCAAATACGTCTTCTTTAATACCAGGAATAACTTTATTGACTCCAGTACTGTTATCAGTTATGATGCATGGTCCTGTGTGATGCTTAATTAAAATCTTTTTCACATCAATTTTAGCCCCTTGTCCTCACGAGTCAGGAACATTATTAGCCACTACATCATCTAACTTTATTATCTTTCCTCATAGGAACCATTTAATTACGGTGACTGATCCCAGGCAGTGCTTCCAAGTGGAAAAAAAACAACCCCAAAACATCTTTTATATCTTTTCCAGGTGGAAGCGATGAGCGAATAGTGGTGATTATTGGAGTTGGCATTGGCTGCAGAATCAATCCTGAAGTGCTGTATTGATCCTTATTGCGGCTGTTGATGAAGTGAAGAGGCTCATTGTGCCAATCACAGGACAATGATTCAGTGAGCTGATGGGTTTTTACTGAGGGGTTAAGACTGTTGTCCAGCAGGCTTTGTTAAAGTTCAAACCCTTTGCTATTGATTTGGCTCAACATTATGGCCAAGATCCCTCCTCGGCATTATGGTATTTACCTTGGTGTGAGTGGGTGTTTATGTGTTGTGTTTGTTAGGATACCGTGTGGCGATCGGGTAATGTGGGCCTTGCAGAGATACGCTCTGTTTGTGGCAATATTAGACACATTGTTGTCTTTTTAAAAGTGATGACATCCACATACGAGTGGAGCGGTAAGGCCAAGTGCCACTGATATGTTAAATGTGTTGGAAAAATGTACGTGAATATGTTCAGGCACTCAAAACTGCTTGGATTTAGGAAAGAGTTGTGTTGTGGGTTAAAGAAGGCTCCTTCATGACATTAACCGCAGTGTGTTTAAACGTCACAGCAGGGGGCTCTTTACTAGTGTCCATGTGAGTTGAGTTGGGAGCAACAGACAGATGTTGTTGCACTTTTTCTAAATTCTTCTAAACTTTTGCCTCAAATTATTGCTAATTAACGCCACTACCAGCATATGTAACATTTATAATAGTACAATATCATTTAAAAGATAATCAGATGTGTGTGTTAGTAAAAACTGTATTTTTTGTTTCTTTCTTTCTTTTTAAAACTTAGCAGCTCTGGTTAGTTCTGGTTTCCAGGAAGTTGCCATCTGGAGAGGAAGTGGCCGGCTTGGTGCCGGCGGCCCACTCTCCTGTCTCGTGGAATACTGTCAGCCCTCTGTTTTCAGCCGCCTCCAACCACGTGTGTCCGTGTGTATCCTGTATTTGTCTGCAGGTGTGCGTGCCCTGTGTATCCTTTCACAGCGCTGCGTCGCCGTGGTTTCGCCAGTAGCTATCCTCCTGCCATGCAAAATGCACCTCAATGTGGATCCACTTCAGAGCTTCTCCACGTACACATCCACGAGGCAGCGTGTTTTTCTCCCACAGATAAATCTATCTGCACCGCTGACCTACGTTAAACAACTTGGGCATCAAGAAAAAAACAAACAAACAATGCGTCTAAATATATTCAGTGATGTCTCACTTAAACATCAGTCCCAAAGCAAATTAGAGGTCTGAGTATATGACACTGATTTTTAAAAAAGGAAAGTAAACAACTGAGCGACCGAACGAGTCTAACGCTGACAGCCGGATCACAAGAGGATGAATTTATTCTGATTCTGCTGAGGATCATCATAACAGTCATATAAAAACAAACAAACAAACCCAAAAAAAAAAAGACATGAGCACTGATTAGAGCCGCCATTGGGCTCTGGAAAGAAAACAGCAGTCTATGTGAGCATTTTATACACTGGATATTTCTCACTTTAATAGAGACGAGCTTTACCAATCAGTTTTGAGGCACCGGTGCCGAGTAGCTTCCCGCTTTGATGCTTCACACAATCGAGGTGCGTAGGTGAATAAATGGATGTGTTTATGTGTGTGGGGTGGTGCAGTATGCTCCTATGTTTCCACTTAGAGTTGAAGGATATACCAAATTCACATGCTTTGCCACATTAAAGTCATTTGATTTCCAAACTTCTTGCAGAAGAAACCTTCAAGGTGTCTGCTTAAACAGGATTAGTCAATATTATGCACAGTAAAAGCAAAGATACTTCCATGTCATTTGTGCTCAGGATTGCTGTCAAGTTGTTGAGGAGAAATCGGCGTCGACTCGAGGACGTAGCAACAGCTTTCCGTGATTTGTTGCTGTAACCCTGTGATTTTCATACAGCGGCACGCGGTGACGGGAAAGAGCGACAGAAAGAGGCACAAAAACATTTCTGGCACCGCTCAGAACCTCTCTTTGAACCACTGGTACATTCACATTCCCTTTCTTCTCCTTCTTTTTTGATTCTTGTTTTTCCGTTGGGAGCGTCGCGTCTCCCAAAAATGCTCGGATGGGAGATGAGTGAAAGGAAAAAGGAACAAGGAGACCGGACAGAACGTTTCCAATCCAAAACCATTAGACTTAAATCTCAAAGGAGACACTTCACTCTCCACACAGTTGCCACACATTAACGCACACCTACCGACAATCATCCGTTTTATTGGCACTCACATTCAACTGGTATTCATTTATCATGAATATGATGCAGAGCAGTGACCATTAAAGTGTCTCCAGTTGTCTAGTTAGAGCTCTATGAACAGGAAGCAAAGAGCCTATCACTTTGTCTTTTCATCTTCCTACTGCTCTCAAATGGAGTGGAGACATTCAATTTAAAGTCTCAGGCCTTGTAGGAGCCAGTGACTTTCATTAACTCTATCCCTCTGAAGTAGCTGAAGGAGAGGTACAGCATCAAAGAACTTTAATTATCCTGGCCTGCAGTGAGAGACAAAGTGATATAACTGAGGCAGAGGAAGAAGAACGACATAGAGAAAAAGAGGCAGGAAAACTAAGGAGGCCAAAAGTATGGATCATCTCATAATATTGACTGAGTTACTTTTCCGTGAATTTATTTATTTTTTATTGTTAAAACCTCTGGGTTTTAAACTGCTTCCTTGCATTCATTATCTGGCTTTTGACTGGTTTGCGGAGCCCTGCTGTGGGACGCCATCAGGGAATAATGGCCACATCTACTCGCATTATCATTTTATTTTGATTTGATATTCACCCTGCACTGAAATTTACCTGCAAATCTGGAACATATACGCAGCTGCCTTTGATCATACAGTCATAACGGTAGACTGCAGCATGTTTGCACAACTGCACAAACAAGAAACCTTGGCAAGACCAGCGTGACAGGGAAAAGGTGAGAATTTTACGGGGATGGATTGCTTTCCACAAAAACGAGTACATTTCTCCTCTTTTTTTTCTTTTTTTTTTTGAGTGGGCCAGCCAAGAGTGATAGTGGGACAGACATTCAGACAAAGTGGTGGAGCGGAGGGCGGTCTGTTGGGAGCTTGGCGGTAAAGGTCAGGGACGAGGAGATGGCTCTAGCGCAAGGACATAATTGGCTAGGCAGAGAGCCAGTTCAACACACACATCCCCACAAAGGTTGGCGACAGTGGCCTGTTGAGGGAATTGGAGCCTACTGGGGGGAATGAGAGCCACCTGAGAGAAATGTGTAAAAGTCTTGACAAAGATTGTTTGGTTCTTCATCCGTCATCTTTCTTTTTTTCTCTCTCTTTCTCTTTTGTAACTCCTCTGCAACTGCTGGAGATCCCTGCTGCAAGCCTTGTGGCTTTGCTCTCTTTCTCTCATTTTTGTCCCTCCCGTCACATCCTCTTCCCGAGCTCCCTATGCGCACTCTCCGGTGCTTTTCATATCCAAATCAGTTTTTGAGGTTCCTCTCTCGACAATATTTCACCGCCGTCATCGAAACTTTAATGCGATTGACTCTCTTCTCTCTTCCTCAATCGCCTCCTCTGTCCTGGAGTGGCTGCAGACTTCCAGCAGGATGGTTCTAACAGAATACCAATGCTCTTAAATGAGCACCAAGTAAAATCCTAATCTGCAGTATGTGTGTGCTTTTTTGATAGAATCAGAAAGTCCTCCATAAAGGGGGTAATTCATCATTTATGGGGTTATTCTTTTTCATATATGACATGATTGTTTTATCAAGGACTTCCAGGAAGGTGTCTGCTGTCCCTTCTGGCGCCGCTCAGGTGGCATTGATAGCTTTAGCCGGGCTCATTTGCAATACAATGAGACCTAATAAAACCCAGATAGGGAGCTGTGACTAAAGCCGTGACCACCACTACCGCTGGTGTGCTCCCGTCTCGGGGGGTTTCCGCTTTTAGGTCATGTGCATTCACATACAGGCGCATATAGAGAAAGACACATGCCCAGCCGCAAAATTTGATTGTGTTTTGCATGTTAATGGACTCCTCAATGCCAGCGCAAAGAGAAGTGGAGTAGGCAGGGAGAGATTAGGGTTAAGGGCACTGTGTTAGATGCCTATCATCAAAGAGAATTAAAATCTTGTAATAGATGTAAAAAGCACCCTTGGGCAGTAAAAAAAAGGGGAAGTGATTTGGCAGAGGGCAATGCAAAGCAAAGAGTGTACTCGGGATATATACCAGTAGACAGGCTTTGCTTTGGGGAGGGTGGGGAGGTTTTTCCAATCAAACTATCCACAGGCATTGATTCAATGTGACTGCTGTAAGTGGTTGTAAGTGAGAAAATAGTCAAACACTCATTGGCTTGTACTTAGAGATAGCTCTCTTAGGCTTGCACAAGTTGATAGACTGTCAGCACCGGGGCTCAGCACATGGTCATTTCTGCACCCAAGGGTGCATTAATGGGTCCTTCCTTCTTCGCAGTGTGGTGCAAGCTGAGTAACAGCGATATGAAGGTGTTGGTGAGCTTTTTAACTGGCCACCGGTTACTGGGCAGTGTTCATTCATCGGCCTGTGTGCGCTGATGCGGGTTTAAAACACAAATGTGTTGGTTTTTTTTTTTGTTTTAGTCAAGCTGAAATCTTCCATCACAGACACAGAACGACGATGTGAAACTGAAAACATCTCCCTGTCGTGTTTTCACCCCCCGTCTCCTGCCACTGTCGCTTTTCCTGGTAAAAGTGCCAGAGATGAAACAAACAAAGAGGCAAAGCCAGACAGCGGTGCTGGTTAGCCCCTCCCTGCCTGTCACCTTTCACGTGGGATCTCTCTTTGCATCAGCGTAATGTTTTATTGATTTATCGGCAGCGAGAGAATGATCCATTTATCCCTGTCTTGGGGAGAAATATGAGTGTTGTTGATGTGTTCTGGCTGAATAATCCTGGAATTAATCGAAGCCAAGGAGTGTCAAGACGAGGTGATTGGGCTGTTTGAGGTCTGCAGTTGGAGTGGCATTTGAATGAGGTGGCTTGGCATAGGGATGGTGACTTGGGCTTAAGAGGGAAGCCACGATTCATCACACTGGGACAGCCGAACACAAAGAGGAAGAGTCAGACACATCCATTTGTAGCCTGTTAACACGAGCTTTGGATGAATTTCGGCGCTTTGAAGGATTTTGTTTGTGTCATTTGTAAACACTGAGTAATACAAAATGATTTTTTTTTTTTTGGGGTGGGATTGGTGTCACCTCCCTGCGGTTCTGCGGTTGAGGACGAGTTAAATGTGGCATTTCAGGGAGCCCTAAGTGAAATCGAATATGGCGTTTGTTTAATTAAAACCCAGGCAGTGTTTTGGGGGCAGCAGATTAGTGCTAAAAGATCCAATTAAAGTGTTTGGTGAGAGAGGAGCACTGGAGCCTGTTGGGTTTCCTCTGATAAGTGAAATACCTCGCAGCCAAACCTGATAGCGCTGATAGCATATAATGAGAAAGGACCCTTAGTGTTACGAAGAGCTACAGCGAGCCGCTAAGCACAGCTCCTTCTGCTCATACTCCCTGACTCCCCTGCCCTACTTTCTCCTTACTCCTTGCAGTGTTATCTCTCGGCACAATCGGTATCCAAAAGCGAAAAATTTTCAAGAGCACTGTGGCCTCCCTCTATTTTTTTTTTCCCAGTGAAGCCGGATTTGTTCACGTTCTGCTGAAAGACGCGGGAAAACAAACTGAGATGAAGGCAGATAAGATTGTTCTTTGGAGTTTGTTTATTAGCCTAATCTCTCCCACTTGACTTTGCAAGCTCAGATAAGTGTCTAAATCTTTTATTAGATTCTGAGGATGCTAGAACAACTGCAGTCTTGATGGGATAAAATGGGGACATTTAGCACACAACTAATGTTTCTCTTTTCTTGTTTTCTTTCTTTCTCGTTTTAGTTGTTTATTAATCTTTTCGGTACCAGTAACGCCGGCGCGAATGATTCCCAATGAGAAATTGTTCATTTTTCAGCCACTTTTGCTTACAAACGCAGCTGGCCAGAACAAGCAGGACAGTTAGTCATGGGAGGCGTGTGCAGAGAACATTTGTGTGGGAAAATATTGCAATGGGTAATGGGATGTGAGGCTCCATATATTCCCATTTCTCCATGCTTTTTCCTGTCAGCCTGGCACATTAACAGTTATTTCAGCACTAGCCCTCTGACTCCTGCCACCCTTAGTTACTATGCTGGAACCACATATCTCGCCTCACCGGCCCCTTCATCTCACCACAATAGAGCACTCCGATGCAGCCATTAGCGAAGCAATCAGCATAGTGTAATGTAAATATTTGCCTGGGGCTATTTCATAAGGGCCCACAGCCAACTGAATAAGTATGAGAGTCTCTGGATGATATTCATGCTTGAAAGCTGCATATGCAAACATGCACCTGCATGCATGCACCTGTATATGCATGCACACCCACAGAGGTAATATTAAGTCATCCTCACGAGCTTTTGCCTTTTTCTGTGTCTGCTGCGGTTTTTCGCAACAGTGCGAATACCTCTCTGCCATCAGTCTGAAGAACTTCTATTGTACTCGCTGGCAGGGTGCTTGTGGTGCACTTGATGGAACAAAATAAAAGTTTAAATTGATCAAGGTAATGTGAAATTTGACAGAGCAAAACGTTCTCCCTGAGACAGCTTTGATGTTTTCACTTTGTTTCAATGTTTGATGTCAGGATTGCTCGTTGAGTGGATGTATACATGCACTGTTATGGCAGAAAGATGCCTCCCAGTCCTGTCTTTCATCCCGCCTCACTCTCTCGACATCGTTTTCATTTAAAATTCCATTATTGTCATATCCGGGTTTTTGTTTTTCTTTTGGGGAACAGGATGTGTTTTGAAATAACGAGCAGAATCTTCGTCTTTTTGCATCGCAGCGATTCGACACCAGCGGTCAGCGCTGCAGCCAATCTTTCCCTCTGATTTCATTTGTGCTTCACTTCCAACCGTGAAGCACAAATGAACTTCTTAAATGATTAGTAAAAAAAAAAAAAGCTAACAAGCAAGCATTCCTTATTAAAGTGTACAATCACAATCTGTGCATTACCTGAACCACACCTCTCACCGAGGATCTGCAGCCTCCTAGCTGGAGCTCAGGGTCGGATGCAGTGATAGGATGGGGTGTAGCCAGGTTGCGCGCAAGATAAGAGAAGCTTTGACAAACTCTGATTTTCAAATGTGCACAAGAAGCTCTGCAGAGCGAGTTTTATTCTCTCCCATGTTCACATTCTGTGTCGGTACACGATGCTCTGGGTTCTGATGGACGTGCGAGAGCTGCTGTGACGCATTATTTTTCCTCCTGTAAACTGATAGGCTGCAGATCACATTATGTGTATTATTTTTCTACTGTTGCAACATGCCAGGTTACCTCAAGGTTGAGCAGCCCACTTTATGTAATGTGGAACATATGTCTTTTGTCCATAGCTTCAAGCAGAAGCCCGTTATTGGAACCTCGTGTTAAGAGGTCTGACCTACATACAGAGCAATAAAAGTCATGCTTTATATACACAAATAAAGCTGCAGCGAAAGTTCAAACATATTGAATTGTCTCCTGGCATTGTCTGTTCTGTTATTTGTGCCTCCTTTGGCACAATATAAAACGTCCCCATCAGTATTCATATCCAGTGTTGCAGAAAAAGGAAGTCAGATCCTGATAGGCTCTGTGTGACTGTGGCACCTGTTGGCCTATTGGCTCAGCCCATGGATTGATGTCTTCCCTTTGATGAAACAAGTGCTCATGTCTAGACTATACAATGGGCTCTGTCACCTTGCCTTTTTTACTGCAACATATTTAAAGGGTGTAGGTCACTGAGCGTTTGCAGTTTTTTTCTTTCTTTTTAACAGAATGGATTGCGTGCCTATAGGTAGGTCTCCATGTAACAGGAGTAGCAATATGTTTTAATGAGCCTGACTCCCCAGGGCAGTGGAATAAATTTCTCAATTTGGCATGGAAGTGAGAAAAAAAACAATAGAAAACCCATGCTTTGTGCTGATCTATTGTCCCACGGCAAGGAGAGAAAAAAAACCTGTTCAATGAAGATATGCCAAAATATATTTGAATGATGCCTTTTTGGTTTCTGTTTTGTCAAAGGTAGCTCAGGGGCCCTGCTGGCTGAGACTTTGTCTTTCCTGTTCATGTGTTCATTTTTGTGCGTGCCATATGAGCCAGGATGTGTGTGAGCCCGGGCTGAAGGATTGAAGTGAGCTTTGTACAGAGATTTTGCCTATAGTCCCCGTCCCCGTTACTATGCCGCGGCAACAATTCCCCCATCAATTTGACTCACACAGAGTGGCAGATTTCCTCTGCCTTTCATGAGCTGTTGAAAGCCACCAACGCTTCCTTTAAATTTCTTGTCAGTTCAGCTAAGTACAGCTTCAAAGGCAGAAACTGGGCCCGGGTGGTATGGGTGGGGTTGAGGTATATGAATGAAGGACTGAAAGAGGAAGTGCAGGGCAGAAGAAAAAGAAGAAAAAAAGCCAGGATAGAAACACTTGGTGGCTTAGCTTCTCGGTATGCACCTGCTCTTAAATTGAAATCAGAGGAAGGTAAGTGCACTTTAGTCATGTTGTGGAAGTGACGATGAGGCTGCACGATCAACTTGAAATCAGGGCAGTGGGGTGACCTCGCTGGTTTTATGTGATGTGTTTTGTTTCTTTGAAAAAGCACTACAGTATATTAATAAATGTGCATGCTAACTAACTCACATATCACAGCAGACATAGTCATTCAAGATTTTTACCCTTCAGCCTAAAAAGGCTGATGAGGTATTGCTGTCACCCCGCCGGGCGGGCTGGCGGCCAGCTCTCAACTTTGTGAACGCGATAGCTCGAGAACAATTGACCTAGGATGTTCAAATTGATACCATAGATGCATAGATTAAAAATCTCAGACAGGTTAGTTCTGACCATAGTAATAAGTGCCAGTATTCTCAGTGGTTTGATTTTAGCATTTCTTACTCCGGGTTCTTTTTTAGCCGTTTGCTTTGTAATTGAAATGCTGAATAAAGTCACTGAGGCTCATGTGCACCCCATTAAAATCTACTGAGACCTGGTAATTGTGTGCTGTGGGACTTCAGCTTCCAGGGGATTTGTGCCACCTAAAGATTCCACTGCCAGCAGGCTGAGGGGTGGCACTGCTGGCCGGCAGCGCTTTTAAGTCCTTCTCTTTCACAAAGTTTCACAGAGCCCTCCCTGCATCTACTCTCCGGATAAGGAAACAGGGAATGCCGCTGCACTATCTGCAAGCAGCAAGGCTGTGCTTGAGGCCCATCATAGAGCCAAAAACAAACACTAGCAAAATATGACAGCATTTGTTCAGGCCTCTCCAAAGTACTGAAAGCTCACCAAATATAGGAGTTCAATACAAAATGTAAAAATCACAAAACAGATGAATGAACAAATGCACACAAACAACATTTTCTGTTTCTGTCTCCTTATAGAAATTAGTTTAATGAAAGGTGTATCAAACAAAACAGGCTATACCCACATCCACAGGACGACTTAACAACCCTTTTATCTGCCGTGACGTTGGAGACTTAATCCGAGGTCGTGAGTCCGACTGGGTTGAAAAGTTTGATGTCGAGTGTTAGGAGCAGCAAGAACACACACATGAAAGTCCGAGGGGGATTGGGGGGGGGGGGGGGGGGGGCCTCCAACTTTTGTGTGTCTTTC
>VOQJ01010774.1:2192-15858 GCA_015052665.1 Apistogramma diplotaenia
GCGGTTTTGGGGGTTTTGGGGTTGGTTTCTTTTTGTAAGCCGGGGGGGGTGGGGGGGGGGGGTTGGGGGGGGGGTACACATCCATCATTGATTAGGCTGCTGATGTCAGGGTATACGTCTATTATGCATCCATACTACTGAGAAAGTTAACATAATAGCACATAATTTGTATATTCTGCTTTGTAAACATTAGAATTCAGCAGAGGGAACTCGAACACAACCTTCCAGTGGTTCAAAGTTAAAAAACAAGCACTAATACACATCTTTTTATCCAGTTTATCTCTAAACTAAGACTCAAAACTTACATCCCATAAGCACAGAAACAGAAGCCGAACAGCAGCGTGAGACCTATTGGCCCACTGTTTATGCTGCCCCCATCGGACCGAGCCGGGTACGATTTTCCGGGGCTTCTGGATCGATACGCCCCCGTAACCAGATATCATATCGTTTTCAAAAATCAATCACACCTGTATCGGCAAGAAATATACATCGTTTGTAATGAAAGAAAGAACGAAAAGGAGAAAAATGGAGACGGGGCCTGGAGTCTGGAAAGATTAGAAATGGGTGAGATGTAAGAGAAAGACGGGGGGGCGAAGAGAATTAAGGAGACTGATAGTTGAGCACAAGGTCCAGGGGGCATGGATAATTCTGTGTGTGTGTGTGTGTGTGTAGGTGAGTGACCGTGTGCCTCACACACCTACACACACACCCACACAGAGAGGGGAGCTCATGAAGACAAATATAGTGACCTTGCTTAGTGATAAGGCATGAAGATAAAGTAGTGTTGGATGAAATAACGGAAAAAATACCAAGAGAAACAAACGTGTGTGTGTGTGTGCACGTGCGTGCACTCGTGCGTGTGTGTGTGGGAGTGCTCAAGACAAAGATGGGAGAACAGACAGATGGAGAGATGAAGAGGAAGGGTGATGATGGTGAGACAGAAAGACACAGATGTGCCTCAGCAGAGACGATAAACAATAAGAAGAGAAAACAGCGATGAGACAATATGAAGCTTCACACGTCTGGACGGACCTGCACAAGATTTCCAAGATAAAATTGCTTCTGAACACCTACTGAAACTCTTGTTTTTGCAGTTCCTGCAGAGCTCAACAAAACACACTGAAATCACTGATTGGCTGTAATTGGCTGGAGGTGCGAGAGCAACAGGAAGAGGTCAGCGGTCTCGCTGGGTTCGCTGTTTGCTTCTCGAGGTGGTGACTTTTCTCTTTTTGCAAACAACCAGTTGTGACAAAAATAGTCTGCTTGGGCTGCGTTTGAGGAGAAGAAAGCTAGTATTCATTTTGGAATAATAAACCAAGTTTTTTTCAATTAGAGGTGTAGATGAATAATGTATAGTATAGATAATAGCTAAAGATGACACAAGCTGAGGTATCTTATGTTTATAATAACTTCGATTTTGGACCTGAATCAACCAAAAATGAGTTCTTGTGGAGGCCGTGAGCATCTCCTGCCACAAAGTGCTTCCAAAGGCGAGTATTGACACTTAGCAAACATCTCGTAGCGGAGCAGGGCACTTCTTCGGGAACTTATTTTGAAGAGCCAATCTAAATGAATGGGGGAGAGTGCACAACATGAATTTTAATGGGCTGTTGGATATTAAAAAGTGTGCATAATCACCAGTAATAGTAAACAGTGGTTAAGTTTGACTCAAAATAAGGTTTAAAAATTCATGTTATGGCTACAGAAAAGATACTAATTAGATCCACTTACATCTTTACTGTGATCGCGAGTAGAAATCTCTCTCAGCACCCAGTCAAAGCCGTTCTGAGCCTCTGCTGTGCGTCACTGTGACGGCGCTTAAACGAGTTACGGGGAGCGAAACCGCGTTTGCCATTACAGAACCGTCCTGTTGGCTGTCCTGTTGGATCTCGGACTCGGCCAGAGTTTCTCTTTGTCACCAATTCTGGTTTTAATCTTTTCATGGGCAGAATTCCTAATTCGTCGCTTTTTGAAGGTGATCTGGTTCTGGTGACCTCCTCCGGGGCAGTTTGTAGCATCTCCGAGTCTGAGGCCATGGTTCTCAGTTGGAGCAGTGTCTCTTGTTCATGAGAGGGAAGGAGGAAGTGTGGTATTGACAGGTGTGGTGGTGTTATTTTGGTCACAAAATGGCCACACGTTGTAAGTATTGACCAAAATATCAAGATTGCAGTTAGAAGCTCCAGAAGTGAGCTTCCTTCTAAATCTGTCTGGGCTCAGAGTGGAGCTGCTGGTCCTCCACGTCAGCAGGAGGCACCTATGTTTTCCGGCTGACTTGGGAACGTCTCGGCGTCTCACCAGAATTGCTGGAGGAGGTGACGGGGGAGAGGGATGAGACTGCTGGGACTGGTGGAGTAGATGTAAGTGATGGATGGATGATGGATGGATGATGGATTCCTTGTCTCTGTTGTAATGTTTCTGTATCTTGTTCTAGTTAAACTAAAGCATCGATGTCCCAGTTTGAAGCAGGACGATAAGTTGCTAAAAACAACTTTGAATGTGAAAACAAGCCTGACTGTTCAGGGCTTCGCTACGCCGGCTCTTTGCAGGCGTCTGCTTGTTTCACATTTAGGGAGACGGCCCTGCACGGAGAACAACACCGAAAAGTTTTTCTCGAGACGGAGACAGATATGCATCTAGATAGACAGGCAAATAGGAAGGCAGGGAGACCGGCAGCAATCACGGTGCACAAACACTGCAGAGGTCAATGCTATCACGGAAACGAGCGGTTATTTCGTAGCATTTCATCATCATCATCTATCTCGGTCGCTTGCGCTCTCTCCCTCTTTCATGGCTGGATTTCTCATTGATGACAAAGCCATTTATGTCTCTCTTATTCCCCCTTCTCGCCTCCCTCTGCTTCATCCCCCCCTTTCTCTCTCCTCTCCCTCGTCTTCCTCCTGGTCTCTGTCTAACTCTCCTCACTGTTGATGCTTCCTCTGTTTTATTTCTTCGTTTCTTCCCCTCTCTCGCACTTGTCCTCGTCTCTCATTCTCAGTTTGCGTCTCCTTCCCGTCCTCTCTCTCTCTCTGCTCGCATCTCTATTTTTTACTTCTCTCTCACCTCATCTTCATCACTCCTTCTGCCCTCTCTCTCTCCCTCTTACATCATTTTTTTTCTCTAAACACCTCTCCCCCTCCCTCCTCCTCCTTTTCATTTTACCTTTCCCATGATTTAAATTCTGCGGATCATCTTTCTTACTTTCCTCTTTGTTTCTCGCTCTGCCCTTCCTCCCTCCTCGCTCATCCTCCTTAACACACTTTCTTTTTCTCTTCCCACCTCCTCTATTTTCCTCACTTCAGCTGCACCACTTCTCCTTTCATCACTGTTTCTTTTCGGACTTTTTTTCAGCTTGTGCCGTCGCTATTCCCCCTCATACACGCCTTGCAAACATTTCTCTCCTTCATCTTCGCCATCACCTTCTACACTCTCCTCTCCATATGCATCGTCCTTATTTTCTCTTCCCTTTCTTCTTTCAGTCTTTCTCCCTGCTGTCTCATCATCCTCCCTTCTGTCTGTGATGGTTTCCTACCGTATGTCACATCCCTTTCTCTTTCTCTGCTTTCTTTCTCTTTTACTTTTACAAGAAACCCAGAATAGAAAACATGAAAAAAACTGAAAAAAGCTAATTTAGCTATTTGGTTACAGTTAAGAAGCAAATGTAGCCTCTGCGTTAGCAACCAGCTGAAATATAAAACACACTTAATACGAACTCAAACGCTTCCTCTAATAACTGACATCCTCTTCCTCTGCCTCCTTCAGCGCTGAGAGACAACCGCATCCAGCTCCACCGCTCGACACCCACCGAGCTCTCCATCACCATCTCTGACGTGCAGCTGTCTGACGAGGGCGAGTACACCTGCTCCATCTTCACCATGCCGGTGCGCACCGCCCGAGCCACCGTCACCGTGCTAGGTGGGTCACAGGCTATGCACACACACCGTCACACACACACACCGCTCCGACTGCGGGAGGAATCATTAGCCGGGATGTGCTTCCTGTGGCTTAACTAGGTAAAGAGATAAAAGAGAGAAATATAAAAGAAAAGCATTTTGCTCATTTTTCAAGTTCAATAAAAATCTTTTGAGTCTAAGTTTAACCTTCCCGCCGCCCGCACGTCCTTGAAGGATCCTTAGGTTTTCTTCATATTGTTCTGTCTTTTCTGAAGCATTTCTTTGTTCATATTCAGGGCTAATAGTCCACAATGACATTCTTGACTCATTGTGTTCACCCTCAGCTTGCCTCTTTCAGACTGACTGACATCTGTACAAATCAGCTTGACTGCAGCCTGTCTTAATTTGTGACAAATTAAAATAGATTATTCAAAAGCTTCTGACATCTGTTATTATACCCCCCCTTCCTCCCTCCTCATCAGTTTTCATGCTATTTCCACTTTTATGAGTAATATTACTGCACGCTCACAAAGTAAAAGCAGCCTTTTGAATTCGAATGATTTAACTCGGCTCGTCTAAGTGACGTTGATGCCCCGCGGTGGTGTTTTGGCGCTGTGACCTGCCCTGCAGCGTTTGCTCTCGTGCTCAATGAGGTTCGACCTTGTTGCTGTCCGTCGTAAGTGAAACTCGGCGTTTTAGTGCCGAACCTTCAGGAAGTTCGGAGAAAGTGAATCAAAAGGAAGGTGTTCAGTTTTTGCTTCTGTCCACTTCGTCACAATGCAGCTCGACGGCCTTCCATCATTTAAAGACCAGCTCTCTTCTCCCAGTGCTGCGGGTCATTAACGAACCTTTTCCCATCATTCTGCACTAAAAAATACATCGTGATGTCACAACAGTTTCTTCCTCATAGATGTCAGGTAAGTGAGTTTGTAGGAACTGCAATGAATTTACTTCCACTGCTCCAGAAAAGCCAGCTTTTAATAAGTGGAAAAAAAGTATTTTAATTCATTTGACTTTTTGCTTTTTGGTGACCAAATTATTCCTTTTTTCTGTCTCGTTCAGTTTGCTTTTGTATATTTTGGTTTTCACTGCACTTAAGCAAACAAACCTGAGCACATTGGTGCAATCTGGGATCTCTGACAGGACGTGTAAGTGTGATGAATGCCTGCAGCCTTCAACAAATCGCAGTCATCCTGTTAGCGGCGACTAGAGCAGCTCATTGATTGGTGTTTGGCGTATTGAACCCTCACAAACAGTCTTTCAGGTATTGACTTTTTTTCATAAGAGAGAAAAGAAAAGACACAAACCCTGACAGGGTCATGCAGCTGGAACAGGTAGGAAAATGAGACACCATTCACACAATCAGCTACAGGTGGCGGCACCCCCATAAAGAGACTAAGTGAAACCGAAGCAGGCAGTGTGGTGACATCAGCTAACCTAACATCAGCATAGGATGGTGAGAAGAACCAGAGCGTCTGCAACCTGCACCAAAGGCCACGAAGGAGTGGGCTCCTTGTGCCAATGCTGAAGCATCCAATGCAGGCCAAGAGCACAACCTGGTCCCACCCAGGCAGCAGGGACACCCAGAAAGAGGAACCCCAGAACACCGCAGGAAGGGCACCAGCCACCCCCACCACCAGGCACCAGGGCAGAGCTCCGGGCCTGCAGCGCGGACCACGGTGGTTTTCACTGGACTTAAACAAACAAGCCTGAACACGTTGGTGCAATCTGAAGTTTCTGACAGGACGTGTAAGTGTGATGAATGCCTGCAGCCTCGAAATCGCAGTCATCCTGTTAGCGGCGACTAGAGCAGCTTATTGATTGGTGTTTGGCGTATTGAACCCTCACAAACAGTCTTTCAGGTATTGACTTTTATCTGCAGATTGTTATTGTTAATCTGTGTCAGCGTTTTCTGTTCATATTTAATTATTTTACTTGAGAACAAAGCAGCGTGTTTGGCAGTGCTGTACGCACCAATGCATAACCACACTGCAGAGTCGCTGCATGGAAAAGGCAGCTGGTGCGATGCTTCGGGGAGGCGATGGTGGACAAACACTTAAAGGCACCCACTTCTAAAACGGTGTGTAATGAAATGAAGTCATTACTCGTGCTGAGAAACCTCACATTAGTAAAGTGGACTTCATTTTGCATTTCCTTCTGACATGGTCACAGAATTAATATTTACTGTAAGTTCATTTTTCTCTCAGCTTTTCAAATTCAGCACATTAGAGCTGCAGAGGGTTTGGTTCTCGTGGAGAGCGCACTTAGTGGAAATAGGAGATGTTATATTTCATATATTTAGGGTGGGGCAGCGCGGCTCTTCTGTAGCTGACAGGCCAAAGGGTTTCCACCCGGACTTGAGACGAGTCAATCAATAGCAGCAGGAGAATCGTGGAATAAATCCCTTTAGTGAAGTTGTATTCAGATTTGTTTTTGTCAGTGCTGCAGCATTGAAAAGAATTAAATCAGTTTTTTTTTAATTTAAGGAGGGAGGGACCGCGCTTCGAGGCGAGGGCGAAGGCGGGCCTACTTCAGCTCTGAAGAGCCAAATTAACATGTGAATCATTCCTCTGTATTTCCTCCAATTTTGTAGTAATTGTGTTTCAAGCGTTTTCCTGTTGGCTGTAATTGACGGCTGTGACACTGGATTCTGCGTCCCATAAATATCTCATGACCCCTGAGAGGCAGCCAGCCCATTAAAAATGTATGGTGCAACGTCTAAAAATGCACGGGCGCCTATGGGAAAACCACGCGGCGATATCAAGTTTTGGCAGAGCGGTGTTTGCGTGCGCATGTTTCACCCTTGTTTTGACTTGTTTTGACCGCCGCACACAATCGCGCATCAGCACGCGGCCGCTGAGCGCGAGCGCTTCCGAGTGTCTGCGTGTCTGTGAGAGTGAATCGCGTGGCACGCCTCCACTCTTGAGCTAACCGTGGAATAATTCATGACGGCTCTTTCATTCTACTTGTAGAGGAAAGGGTCTCGACAGGACTTCTCCAGCCAATTCTATATATCCGGCATTATTCGCTTGTTAATATTCAATGCTGCTTTAGCACCAGAGAGCTTCTGCACACAGCGCGCTACATCAAATACCGCGACATTAAAAATTGATCACATTTTTATTTTTTTTGATGTGCACCTCGGTCGGTTCGCGTCACTTTTTTTTTTTTTGTCTTTTCGCAGTCGTTTGGACAAAATTCGCTCTGTCGATGCATTTTCCTGAATCTTTATGAATATTACTGTTTCCTGTTTTAACAAAGTAGAATTTCCCTCTGTGACATTCTTCATTCTATCTGCCCTGCTGTCTAAGTAGCTGCAGCCCTCCTGTACAGGCAACACTGTCTTTCCTGCCGTGATGCATAAGACGGCAGTTTGCAGTCTATGTCGAGCCGAATGTTCATTATTTGCGAAAGCAGAATGACAGTAAACAATGGCAGCATTTGGAGAAATGTGCTGCCCACAAAAGCTCCAGATGGAGCAGAGCAAGTTCTGAAAAATTCCTCCTCTTACCTTCAGCCGCGGCGGTGAAGAGAAGTGGATACTGAAATATTTGGCAGAAGGAATGCTTAGATTCTTTCTCCTGCTTGCATTGTTTTCACTTGTGCTCCGAGTCAAAATAGCAGTTAAGAGTAAAAAGAATGTGGGAGAAGAGCCTTTGGGAGAGGATCATGGAATTTCGGTTTGGCTGGACGGCTCAGACCTTTGGCTCGTGCTGTGTCTCTGTCACCCGGGGCGCCGGTGTCCCTGCAGAGGCCCGACTGTCTCCCAGCTTTCACCTTGGCTTTTAGATAATGAATTCTGCGAGTTATATTTAATATTGTCTGCGGAATATAATCTGCTGGTCATTATGAGCGGACCTGAGGGTGAACACTGGATGCTGTGTACCAGCAGAAATACATACATGCAAAAGTCTCGCTGCTAATTCTGAAAGCATAATGCTTTATTATCATCCTCGCCGAATTAATTGCATTTCCATGATCACCAGCAGACAGCCGTGGTGCCATTTGGGGCTCCGCTGCGACTGTTGGAATACTTAATATGTGTGCCACAAGTAGTGTTGGAATGTTAAGTTAATGAAGGATTTAATCGTTTTCCTTTGGGAATATTTTCCTCTACATTTGGTTTCTGTTGTGTTTGAGGTCTCACTAAAATGTGGTTCGTGTTGTAAATGAAACACAGCAGAAAACGACCCTTTTTTCATCGATAAAGAGACAATTTGACACAGTTAAGGGTTTATTGTAGGGTTTTTGTGTAATTCCCCAATAAAAGTTATAATGGTATTATTCTGCAGTTATTTGAGGCATAATTTTCAAAAACCCAGATTTTTTTGTTCATGCAGTTAATATAAGTATACTTCTTCTTGCAGCCCCGTGCACAGCTCAGTACTGATGCACTGGGTCCAGTTTAAAGGGTTTAAAGTATCATCAGCCCTGCACGCTGCACATTTACACTGGTCATTTTAATACGAGGCTCCTTCTCAAGTGTCCCCAGGTGATGAGCTGGGAGTGAAGGATCCGAGACTCCAGCAGCTTTGACAGAAATGTCAGTATTTGACAGCCTCGTAATGAGAATGAGCTGTTTAGTCACAGCAGTTCACCAAGTGACGTTAAATGCTGCAGCAAGTTATCCTGTCATGCTACGTTCCAGACAGGCTTTCAGATGGCTCGTTCTCTCATTTTACTTAAAAGAAACAACAACATTCAAAGATATTCGCTCTGAGAAGCTGCAGCCGCGGAGTCGTTTGACTTTGGGGGTAAGTGGACTCGAGAAACGGGGTGCGGGCGCTAAGACTCGGATGCCCATTCAGCCCAAAGAGGTTTAACTGTGCTGCGTCTCACTAGCAGAAGCAAGTCACTTCCTTCTGAGGCTGGAACAGTCATTATCCGCACATCCTAATTGGCCGCCTGTTAGCAAAACTGAAAACCCGTCTAGTGCACCAGTCATGGCAAATACTTCTAATAGAGACAGGATGTTTTGATTCTTCTGGAAGGTCAGAGCTGATGTGAAACGGCTGTGAGTCATATCGGGTGCAAATCGTAGCAAGCCTGCATCATTATTTTCCTCCTGCTCCGATTCCATCAGAACTTTCCAAGTTGACCAAATAAATTCCAGCTTGTGATATTGAGGGTGCACATTTTGCTGATGCACCACAACTTTGCAAGCACTTGTTAGAAGCTCAGCAACTGGCCTTAATTCTTGCTGTTCGTGGCCACGAGATTAGCCGCGCCGCATCAAAGCCTTTTCGTTCTCTCTTTCTAACTCTACAACTCTTTATGCCTCTGTAGGTGTGCCCGGCAAACCTCAGATCTCCGGCTTTGAGCATGCGGTGAAGGAGGGGGAAAAAGTCACCCTGACCTGCACCAGCACCGGCAGCAAACCCCCCGCCAAGCTGCGCTGGTACAAAGGAGACCAGCTGCTGGAAGGTGAGAGACGCAGGCAGCGTGCGCATGCTTTGTGTCTATAATTGTGTGTTATGTGACGGTATTGTTGGGTCAAAAAACATGTGTGCTGCACGTGTTAGTTTTTGTAGTTGTGGTAAGGAGTGTATGGGTGTGGCTGTGTGTGTGTGCAGCTGCAGGGATGTGTTTTTACCTCGGTGTGTTTACGTGTGGTTTCTGTGGCGTTGAGTGTTTGTGGGTGACTGTGATCCTTGAGTGTGAGTGTGTATGGGTACACACATACACATCCACGAGATCGGTGCGCATATGCCTCACGCTTGAGCATTTGCAAGATCATGCTGTGTGTGTATTGTGTCCTTGCCATATTGCCTCCTGTCTCTCTGTGTGTCCTGAACCTGTGTGTGTGTGTGTGTGTGTGTGCGTGCATATGTGTGTGTGCATGTGTGAGAACAAGCTGCTTGCGAGTCTGAGTCCAGAAACGTGCTGCGAGTGTGCCCTTCTTTCCCATCATTCCTCCACGCTGCCTCATCCTCTGAATGTGTACCTACACGTGTATCCAGGAGCTGTGTATGCGCCTGCTTTTATTATATTCTCTGTGTGTTGTTGCATAGCTTATTTGCACAGTTGCGCGTGTGTGTCGGGCCGCAGCATATCTGCAACTGAGAGTGACACAACAGAGAGCGAGAGATAGCGTGGGTCGGATCTAGCCGGGGATAACGACAGAATCCAGCAATAAAAGGCAGGGCGGAGGAGAGGATGAAGGGATGAGGTCGGACAGAGAAGCGGAGATAGGGAGAGCTTTGCATGAGGTCAGGCCGACTAGTCTTTTTGTTACAGATAAACGTGAGAAATGAGTAGGGGAGGAAGAGGCAGAGCGAACACAGAGAGGGTGTCAGGAGAGGACAAATTAACTGGCTTCTTCCAAACAGATAAACTGGAAATCAAGGAGGCGATTGGCAGCTCCTGACTCACAGCGGTATTGGCAGGGCTGCCTTCTCTCCAAATTGCAACCATCTTTCCCATAAACCCCCCTGCTTCTTGTTTCTAAATCAGTCAGAGGTTTTCTGTTTTGCTTTACCGAGCAGAACAAACATGTTTGAAGTGTTGTTTCTGTCGCCCTTTCGCTCCTTCCACCATCTGCCCTCGCAGGAAAAAAAAGTGCTTTAAGCTTATTGTGCTGGAAGAACAGCGCTCTCTGTCTGCCGTCGCAGCTCTCAGGCCACAAATCCTGCTTTATATACAGTACACTGCAGTGTTTACACTGCTGAATCGTCTTTGGGAGGCATTTTTACTGTAATTGCATTAATGTAATAAGATAAAGATTTATTGATGTGAAAATGTACACTCTGGCTTTGTAATGCAAAAATGCCCATCATTTGCCCTGATGCTTTGGCACTGTGTCAGTGTTTGCTATAATTACGGATTGAAAGGACTCAAAAGAAGGGACTAAAGCTACAAAGAGAAGGAGTAATGGGAGAGGCGCCCGCCTGAGGACAGATTATCTGGTCCTTTTGTTACAGCTGAACTAAAAGCAGGAGGCAGAAAGGAAGGAGAAGAACGTGCAGATTGTCGCTTTTTAGAAACTGCATTTCTGTTTAAAGGCTCAGTTCACCAAGTGTACAAATAGATGCATCTTTCTATGCACCTGTAATGCCACTTCGAAGCGTTCTCAGCCCAAATACTGCCATTCACAGAGATACAAGATGTTCCTTGTTGCCATTGTATTCGAAGACATAACACTCCTTTTTTATTTTTTTTTGCAAAGTGGCAAAATAAAGGTGGGAGTGGTGGTCACAAGCTTGCCTGGCAGGTCCTGCATTTTCCTTTCATTTTATTTTGAGAGCTTTGAGAGCTTGAAAAAAAGAAGGCAACTGGACTTTGTTTGAACTCTCAAGCCTACCATGACCTGGACGAGGACCCACATAGTCGGCATAAGTAAGACAGCGTAGCTAACTACTTGGTTATGCTGTGGTCCTCGGCCTTTTGGCCCCAGTGCTTGTGTTTGTAATTGCTTGTGCCTTGGTGTTACTCTGGGTTTGTGGGTTATATTGGGACGCCTGGCTTTAGTTGTTGGAGGTTCTTGGTTATAATTTAGTTTAGAGCAGGCACGTCAAAGTCGCGGGCCGCTTCTGGCCACGCCCCCTACTTCCGGTTGAGAATTGGCGTTAAAAATATGGTACAAAGAGGCCCTTTAAGTTACTTTTTTAACATTCTGCTCAACCCTCTTAACTGGAGGAGGAAGTGGAATGTCAAAAAAGTAACTATTTACTTTTGTACCATATTTTTAACACCAATTCCCGACCGGAAGTAGGGGGCATGGCCGGAAGCGGCCCGCGACTTTGACGTGCCTGGTGTAGAGTCCCAGTCCTCCGGCGTTTTCCATGTCTGCGTTCCTGTGTCTTTTATTTTGGTAATCCCTTTGTTCCGTGTTTGTTCTCTTCAGTTTTGCTTCCCCTGTGTCATTAGTTTTAATTGGTTCGCCTGTCCTTCCCTGCTGTCTCCACTCTCCTTAATTACCTCGCATGTATTTAAACCCTCGGTGTTGTTCTGTGTGTTGTTGTCGTCAGTGCTGCTGTGATCTGTGTGGTTTTCCCCGCGTTTCCCTTGTGTTCGCCAAGGGTTTTCTATTATAGACTTTCCTCCGACCTTGGGTCAAAATGTGGTTTGGGTTGAATTATGGCCCCTCGTCCACATTAATCCTGCGTCATCATCCTGTGATGCTTACCCACTGTTTTTGAATGTGACACCGATGGTTTCGGTCGTCCTTCCTCAGGTGTTGAGATAACCCAAATGTTGCAATAGCCCCAAACACTGTAAGTGAGTGTTATTCTGTTTGTAGAGCTCACAATATATAGAGTATAAGTTTAATTTAAAAATTCAACAGCAACATGTCTTTCCACAGTCATGGTGGAGATTTCTTCTGCACTACAGCAAATGAAATAGTCCTAACCCCAGGAGTTATATTTACATTGCACAGAGCCCCACTGCATGATTTACATACATAGTGTATTTAATGCCAGCGAGAGAGCAGGGAGCCCTTTACACAGCAAGATGGAAATTAAAGGTGTGGAAGTTAGGAGGCTTGATAGAAAGCCAGAGTTTGTATTCTGGGACAGACCTGCAATTAAAGTTTGCTTCCTTCACTGTCTTCACAATCTTTCCCAAGTCTTCATGGTGTCTTTTATGGTGTGTGTGTGTGTGTGTGTGTGTGTTCAGCTTATCTTAAATGGACACTAGCAGACCTGTAGCACTAAAACACAATGTTAGGAAACTCAAATAACAAGGTTTTAAAAAGTAGAGTCAAAGACTTCCACAGTTTGTCCCCACTGTGGGGAAACACTTCATCCCATAATGGCACATGAAGGCGTTGTTCATCTGAAGGTGACGTTGAGACTTTTTCTTCCTAGTTTGAGGTCAAACAGTCAAATTTTCTTAGCAAGGTTCCCGACTGAGTGACGTGACCCACAAGTGTCAGGCCTAATAAGAAGCGTCTGAATTCTCTAAATGTTAAGGAAATGTGTCTCAGACCTGCCTCTGTTATCTGCCTCAGCATTGGATACACACTCAGCCATCCTTTACAAAAGGTGAGCAGATAACGCCGTCCCAGAATTCAAAGTGGCACGCTATCGGGCCGTTCAGGAACAGAAACAATCAACATAGCTGACAAGCTGCAGCTCATCATATAAATTACTGCTGTATTTTTTTCTCCCTCATGGCGTAATTTGCTGTTTTGCCAGCTTTTAAGGTAGTCAATAATTAATTTTACTTCAGAGATGCTGAAAGCCTTCAAAAGACAATTCAATATAGATAAAGTCTGCAGTGGGAAAATGAAATAGGAGTGGACAGCAGGGTGAGTAATTTCCCTAATACAACCATTTAATTTCACTGTTGTTGCTGATATTTAAACTGCATTGTCCATATTTATAAAGCAACATGGTGAAGCACATGGAGCATAATCCTAGTCACCGACTCCTTATTTATAACCTTCATCACATTTCCCATTAAAGTCAAGGAGAGGCGATAAGGAAAACAGTGCAACCTTTTTCTGTTGAGCTTCGTCGTCGTGTGTGCAGCAGCCTTTCTGATATAACCCACATGAAATCATTCACCATGATGTGATTATTAATGTTGAAATTACAGCGTTTGTCCCCATCTCGCACAGATATGCAGAATTTGTGAAGTGTTTTGCTGAATCTTCGGTCTGGTGATACGGTTACATATGGAACATATGGTTACATATGTACGGTTACATATGTAACATATGGTTACATATGTAACAGTATGTTACTGTTACATATGTTACACATGTACTGTTACATATGTAACAGTATGTTACTGTTACATATGTTACACATGTACGGTTACAGTATGTTACT
>VOQJ01010776.1:4847-23282 GCA_015052665.1 Apistogramma diplotaenia
TCGTGGGAAGGCAGGGAAAGGGACCTCCGGAAGGAGCAGGCTGGAGACAGATGATTATATATTTTTTGGGTTAAATATAAGAAGGTTTATATTCTATTTTCACTCGTGTGACTGAGCCATTAGCTCGCTCTAAATTAGGAGGCAGCTTTGTCAAGCCAAGTGCCAAATGTTTGTTTTTTTTAAATATTATGACAAAGCGGTAAAATAGAAATTAAGGGCTCACGAACGAGCAGAACCCTGTGGAACTCCATATTTTAGTGGTGCTAGACTGATATGCCACAATTTTGGTGCCAAATTACTTCCTTGAAAGATAAAAGAAGAACCAAACGAAATTAAATTATCTGAAATTAAACTAAGATCATTGTCATTCAAAGCCACTGACAAATTATTCAGGCATAAAACAGGACGCGGTTAGGCGTGTGACATTTACTTACTTCATTGTCACACTTTGAAAACAAGAACATAAGAAGCACCCGTCTCCACTCAGTTACTACTGTCATCTGTGTTTCCTGCACGTGTTGTCAAGTAGCCAAGTTGTTCATAGTCTACATTGGTAGTTGTTGTCACTAGCTGACGCTGGTGCCAAAGCTGTTGTTTAAGGATGGCTAATATACCAAAGAACAGGCCAGGGCTGCAGTTTAAAGTCTATTGTCTATTACAGGCTACTAAACTGTATGCAGTAGAAGTATTATAATACCACTTCAGGTAGGAAAAATCAAAATACCATCTGTCAGGCGAGGATCTTAAAACTTGCTAAGATAAATGTCTGTGGTCTGTAGTATTGCTAAAAAGAGTGGAGAGTGCGGCGTCTTGTTGGTATTTCATGGGCTCTAAGAGGGCTTCACAGTTAAATCTATAATTTGGTGCTCATAGTGCAAATGGGAACCGTCTGTTGTTTTGAAAACGCACAGAATGAAAAGGACTTTTTCTTACTACACTGAAACTCAAGAATAAAATGTTTTCTGCAGAAGTAGAGCAGTGGCAGTTGCATACAGCGGTTTATCAATAGGGTGCAATAACTCTTTTTAACACAGATTAATACTGACTGAAGAAACGTGTTGTTGGAACCACTATTATCTAGAGTTATTGCTTTTTTCTACAGTTAAAGATTTCTTTAGCTTTTTCTTTGTCTGTGATTTTTGTGTGAGAAATATTAACAGTGTATAGCATTTTTGTTCAATTATTTCTATTTATGTCACTTGTAAGCAGAAGTGAATTCCTACTATTATGATCTGTGCTACCTTTCAGATAGGCTCTATTTGTGATACTGAAGTTGTGACATCACTGCTATAGCATGAAACCGTACTGTGACCTATAGAAACTGATGTTGCTAATGCATAGTTTTTTCTTTTTCTTCTCAGGTTCATACAAAGTTTCACTGCCGGCAAGCCCACGCTCCGGGATCGGACACCTCGTGCCTCACCTTTTCTTATGATGGCATGACTCTTGCTTCACGTGGAGGTAAAAAAAAAATTAAATGAACAAATAAAAATGAAATGAAAACCAAATTATCTGCCTAAACTGACAGCCACATCTTCAGTATAGGACAAAAAAAAATCACTGATGGAAAGCAGTGGCTCCTTTTTGGTATGTAAGCTGGCCAAAAGGCCTGTAGCACAAAGGTAAACTAGAATAACTCTGCATGAGGGACCTTTACTCAACATTATTCTGTAATGTAAATGAAGAAAAAACCTACAGCCTTGTTCTATGATAAGGAAAATGTGCTGCACTATTGTAAAGTAAAAAAAGAAAAAAAAGAAGTTTTCTGTGTGGCGACTCACGATTTACAGTTTTGCCTTTCGTCTCCATCTGTGGTTTGTTTTTTCCCTCCTAGGTGATGACACGCTCAAGATTTGGGATATACGCAACTTCAGGAAGCCAGTAAATGAAGTTAGTGGTCTGACCAACTACTTTTCCATGTGAGATTTTTAACCGTCATCTCAATCATAACCTGCCTCTTTGTTGCTGTACGCGCTTACACGCGGATTATTACCCGATGATGCATGTGTGTAACTTCCCCTGTTAGGACTGACTGCTGTTTCAGCCCAGACGACAAGCTTCTGGTAACGGGGACGTCGGTGAAGAAAGACGAAGGGAACGGGAAGCTGGTTTTCTTTGACCGAGTTTCATTTCAGAGGGTCTATGAAATAGAAGTCACCAATGCAGTAAGTTCTGCCTCATTCCACACAACCGCAACAACAAGATGCTTTCCAGCTCGTTGATATGATATGTTATTTACGAACAAAACAATGAGCTTGAATCAATAGCGAACAGTGGAAAAGATAATGAATTCGCAATGACACATAATGAAATCAATATGGCTGTCATTCCTTCTCCACATAAGTGGTTTGTGCTCAAGCAAAACTGAAGCATTAAAAAGTTTTCAGGACACAACAACAGTAGTCCAAGGCTTCATTTAAAAATCTGTTTAACTCAACACAGTCTTTATTATTCTTTATCTTTTTTTTCAAATTATTATTGATTTCCAGCTATGCAGAAGTGCACATTGTAGACTTTGTGCTACACTGTATACACAAATCTACAAAACGAACCTAAAACATCATTTAATTTAAAGAATGACTTTCCACGTTTCTCTGCTTCACAAGTAGCCTGATTGTCTGGCAGTGACTAGACATTTTCCTCTGTAAATCACTGCGTGTGAGCTAGGTGTTTGAGCACATTATTCCCACAAAATGTTGGCACGACAGCTATTGACACTTTTATATGTACTGCCTTTGAATTATATTTGAAATGTAATTATCTAAAGACACAACCCGTGTGTTCCATTCCCATGTGCAGAGGCGTCTTGTCAGACACATGAGCATACTCTGTACTTTTGCACTAATCCTGCTTTCTCAGAAATCCATTTGGCGAGGGCAACCAGCCATAGGTGCTGAAATGATTTGCAGAGGTGCTTTCTACAGTAGAGACACTTTGTTTTTTTTGTTGCTTCCATCTCCTCTTCCTCTTTCTCTCCATTTTCAAGGCTTTTTTTCCTCAGCAGATTTAATGGTGAC
This sequence comes from Apistogramma diplotaenia, assembly GCA_015052665.1. NCBI lineage: Eukaryota > Metazoa > Chordata > Actinopteri > Cichliformes > Cichlidae > Apistogramma > Apistogramma diplotaenia. Next base: position 7,865 of record VOQJ01010776.1, read on the forward strand.
TAACACTGAGTTCTGACTGAGACTAATGCTTTCTAACTCAGTTTCCCTGGCTGAGGCATGCTTCTTTCACATAGGCCATTGAATGAACATGTTTGAGAGGAGGGGAATGAGAAATGGTGTGTGTGTGTGTGCGTGCGTGCATGTGTGTGTGTGTGCATGTGTGTGTGCGTGCGTGCGTGCATGTGCGTGTCCTCCAATCCTGCCAGCCAGCTGCTGTTATCTTGCAAAACTTGGCACAGCATTCGCACTAAGTGCACACCCCACTGCTCAGCTGCACTAACTGAGGGGAGTGGAAAATGGTCAGTGTTTTAATTAAAACTGAGATTTTTAAGAACACTGAAAATTAAATGGGTAAAAATGTATCAAACATTATTTCCTGGATTATGGTCCAGTTTTATAATGTTTTGCGATTCAGCTGTCACAGTACATAAAATGATTGAAGTTTTTAGGAGTACATATACTTAATAACTTAGATTCACCCCATCAGAAAAGGTCTTAAATGAGTCGATTTCTCCGTTGGTTACATTGTAGCCAAAATATAAAACAGCTTTTTTTTAAAAAAAAAAACATCAGACCCTTTTAATGTCAACTGATTGGCACACCAGTACCGTGAAGTGTAAATACCAAGAACAAACATAGTAATCCAGTGTCTGCCACTACTGTTTATGAAATAGTTTCTCAAAATCAAAACCACATTTTTCTCCCTCGTCTCGGTGATCTTGCTTTTTTTTTATTTTTTTTACAGCCCTCTCCTCTGTAGATAGCCAGAGCTGCCGTCTGGTGACAGAAGACGACACTCTACAAACCTGACAGAACTAAACACCGCGCTCCAGAGAGTACACTTAGCCTCTGAGTGTGTAGTGATAATAATGCTGTCACTCAACAAGAGTTGGTGACATTATTAATCTGCAAACACCACAATCCACATGTTTAATGCGTAGCTGTCAGTCATTTCTACGCAGCACTGAAAATTGTTTTATTTAGGTTTTTGATAGAACACACCGGCAGCTGTAGCATTTGTACTCACTTTGACTATAGGCAGCATCAAACAAAAGACCTCAGACACTTTGGGTCAAAGAGTCTGTGTAGAACTTAACAACCCTCCTGCTTTGCCATCGCTCCGTGGACGTTTGTGTTCTCTTTCCCTTTACTGAAGAGGGTAAACATTTGGAAGTGATTTTTTTCCATTGGCCTTTCACTTGTTCCGCCATCTGCCATTGGGAGAACCTCTGAAAGTGTCAGCTCAGTTTCACTTAAAAGGACGGCAAAAACCTCTTCCTGTCTGTTCACCCTGTGAGCTGTATAGAAATCCAGCAGATTTCCCACAGCATCCATCCCAATGCCATGAAAAAAAAAACAACCCAAAACATTTTAGATTAAGGAATGATGCAGGCTGCAAATCACCTTGGCAGGGGTTTTATTTGCGTTAATTGTACTAAGCTCCCAAAATTTACAACCCCATTTACAAAATAGTTTGGACACACTGGGAAATGTAAATGAAAACAGAATGCAGTGATACAAGCCACGAAAGCCCTATTTTTAACCGGAATAAAGGCAACATATCAAATAGTTGCAAAATACAGTTAATACCAGTTATATGATTCAAAAATAATAAGAGTGTATGTTTTGTAATGCTCAAAAATGCCAGACACCCCCCCCCTCCCCTCCCCCCGTTATTTAGTTCAAAAGGGTTGTGTTTTTTCAAAGACTTTTTCTGTGGAGGGATGGGGCACATTTAAATGTGGCATGGCTCTGTAAAAGAAGTCTAATGCTTTTCCCCTCAAAAAGAAACTTAATCCTAATATGGTGTCTGTGTCATGTAACGATTTATGTGCTTTTATATGACTTAGCCCCCTGCCCCCCCCCCCTTTCCCCCAGTATGCTGGTCAACAGGGACCCAAAAAAATATTGTCTAAGAATCAAGAATCATAAATCCCTGTAAAACATTAAAAGCAGGATTGGTTGTAGGGGGAATGATGGTTGACTCTAGCTTAAGGCTTTTTTCCCCCTATTTGATAAACGTCTGCAGGCGACCCAGTGACCAACAGCGTAACAGTTAACGGGTAAATCAGTTAACCATCTTTTTTTTTTTTCTAAAGTGATTTGGATGTGTGAGTTTTGCTTTGTGCAGCAGATCAGTTATCTCCAGCTTGCACTCGGTGAACCTGATGAATGTGCTATTTACTATGTTTACCTCAGCTGTCAGCTCTCGGATGGCTCCAGAACGTAAGCGCGGTCTTTATAAAGTGGCGTACCAGGCGGGCGAGTGAAAGGAAGGGCCACCAATCATTTCTAACTAAACAGTCTACATAACCCCAGACCTGGATTCAGGGGTGCGCTCAGGAGCAGAGGCTGTTTCAGGCTTGTTTGGTAAATACTTCAGACACTGTTAAGCTCATCTTAGTACATCAGCTGGGGCAGAACGCAGGTGAGATCCTGCTTACTAAAAAAGCATTAAGCTTTTGGCTTGATTACAGATGGAGACTTACTGAACTTTCCGTAAATGTGTGTTTGCATACTTCTGTGTGCCAATTACCAGTTGATCTATATATGCACATTTGATCCCAGCTGCATGTGTGCACCATAATACTTTGAATGATGAGATGTCCTGCATTTGGCAAATCTGTCTGGGGACTTTAGCTGCATGTATTTTCTTAGAATAAATACTAGCAAGCTCCCACGATGCGCGTGGGTCTTTGCCTTGGTGCTAGAAACCCTACGTTAACACTTTTTATTGATTAAAGTCTACAACTTTGCTTGTTTGCTAGTCTTGTTTTGGTGCGTCCTTCCAGTAGAGATGTCCAGAACGCCCAGGAAATATTCTAGTCAAATGCCAGAACCCATTTCTTCTGGCTCTTTTCGATGTGAAGTAGTAGCTACTCTACTTTGAGCCCCTCCCAAATGGCGGAGCTGCTCCGTAAGATAGATGTGTGAAGCATATTTGGGCGAAGATCGCTGTGAGAAATATGGCAGGAATTCACCCATTCATGTGAATGTGTGTTCAAAGTTTTAACTGGTACTGTATATGGTGCTTTGAACTCCGCCACCTTTCCAAACTGCTCAGTAACTGTTGCATAAGTGCATCTCCAAACCTCCAGTTCTGAAGGCACTCCAATGCTTGAAGTGCAGACACAAAGATGTAATTTTCGTCTTTGCTTTCCTTTGCTTACGCTCCACCTTAACACCAAATTTCATAAGAATCAGCCTGGTAATTTTGGTGTAGTCCCACTAACAGACACACAGACAACAACAGAAACGAAGCCTCTGTGAAGCGCAGAAGCAGTAATAGTCAGCTGTTCTCTTTGCCGTGCTTTTTAAGGGAACATCTGACCCTAACCTGTGTTTTCTCTTCTGCCTTGTTACCAAGCATATTTTGGAAGCTCGCAGTCGACTTCCAGTCAGGTAGTTCATACTAATTATAGACTTCTTGGACAAAAGCCCTGTGACTGTGTAGCGGAGTTGCTTAAACTAGCATTGTTCTTTTTCTTTCTTTTTTTTCCCCCCTGCTGCATTCATTTCAGCGGTATAACTCAGTCTTTCAGAAGCAGTGCACATTTGGATCCACTCACCAGCAGCCAAACAAGAACTACAACTGACTGTTATGTCTCATTAGTGCCTTATTTCATAATTGGCATACATATTGGCCAAGTGGCTGTTGTATTTATCCATAGTCTGTCTTCGTTATTTTAATCTGATGGAACATAGAAGCCTGTTACTACAGAACTGACTGATTAAACTTTCCTCTCTCATAATGTGATGTAATTTTGTGGATGTGAAGTGTAAACAGGGGTTCCTGAAGTATAAACACGCTTCTCTGAATATCTGGAGCAGTCTTATGGCTGGACTTGACTGAGCTGTGCTGTTTTCATGTTAAACTTTGTTCCACTGTTGACGTGATTATTATTATTTTTTTTTTAACTTGACCAGCTGTTTTAGTGGATCCTTTGTCACTCGTATTCTTGTTACATTGGCTGTTCTGTATGTATTCTTTGACAGGACCTTTTGAAGTGTAACAGAATTTCAAACTGTGCTTTATTGACCCCGATAGGTCAATTTATTACACACTTAAACTGGAACAAATCTGCGCTCTGTGTTCTGCTGCATGTTGGGGCGTGCGTCCACCTCAAACACAATATATTCTCACAGTTCGATCCTTCAGGAAACAAAGCGCCGGATGAATGTGTGTGTGCATAGGTGAATTAGCCAGTCTGTGCTTAAGTCAACAGCATTGCAAGCACATTTATATGTATAGGTTATTTATTGTAAATATTAGCGCAAATTAAATTTTTATGTACCATTGTAGGAAAATATGTGAGGCTTGTTTTTTTGGCACGTTCTGTTTCAAGCATTTTTCTAGATCTTTCTATTAATTACAGCTGGCTCATGTGGTTGAGCAGATTAATGCTCGTCTGAGCTCGAGTTGATACATACTTGCACTGTCAAGCAGTATGTGAGGTGTGGATGAAATGGTTGCGAGTGATTTTAATTTACCCAAAGGACAGACGGTCTCAATTATGTATTTGGAAAATGGGGCAGCGATAAGTCATTTTATTTATGCTGTGAAAGAATATCTTGTTATATAGGATACTGGTAAACTGTTTAATGTGGTCACTTAAAATGCATTTTGTTGTTTTTATATCAAATAACTTGGCATGTGTTTTCCTCTATGTACATTTATGTACAAGTACTCCCCTGCCTGTCCTTTTGTGTGCATGTATGTGTTTGTGTGTAGATGATCACGTGAGCGCTGTTGAGACGCCTTCCTCTGGTATCATGGTGGGAAGCTGAACAGCTGGGCGTTAAGCAGCTTTCACTCTCACAGAATCCCAGGACATCCCAGTCATAGTTCTACCTACCCCCCATCCAACGCTACAGGCCTACACCCCATCTGATTGCCTTCTCTGTGCCATATAAAGACATACCAAATGCTCACTCTTTCAAAAACTACAGGACATACAGACCACAAGCTTATCCACAGATAAAGCATGTGTTAACAATAGCCCGGAATTAATCACATAAGGCTGCGATGCTTTAATAATGTGCATAAAGGAAGCAGGGACAAGTACAGGGAGTTTCAAGGTCTCTGCTGTAACTTGCACATCACAGAATGAACAGAGTCTTCATCATTATGCTTATATTCCTTACTCTGCCCTCTTCTGTCTGTCTCTTTCTCTCTCTCTCACACACACACACACCCACACCTCTGGATAAATGTGGTCACATTTGCGTATTGGCACTGGGCCATCTGTCACACACAGACTGAGGGATCCAGCCCTCATCCCAACAACCAAATATAGTCAACTAGAGCAGCAGAGCACACTGGGACTGATCCCCTTCGTACCACAACCAACCTGGGTCACACACTCACAATACTTAGGACAATAAAACAGGATTGTTACCTTTGTTAGCTCTGGAGCAGACACGTGCTTGAAAATCTAGCCTATGAACTGATGTGAACCTCTGTTTTTCAAGTATAACCTCCTCACATACATACTGTACAACTTTCAGTTACTGTAGTGCAAAAATGAATTGCTTTGTTTTTGTCTGCTTGTATTCCAGAGTGTGGTCCGCTGCCTGTGGCACCCGAAACTTAACCAGATCATGGTGGGAACTGGAAACGGGCTGGTCAAGGTGTATTATGACCCTGTTAAAAGTCACAGGTATGTTTTGGTTTTGATCTTTACAGATAAATCTGCTGTCATTTTTCCTCTTATCTGAAGAGGTTTAAACCTAATCTGCCCAGGCTCGTGAACTCATTCTGTGAAATACTTTCAGACAGCAGAATTTGTAACTCTTTGTTTCCAGAGGGGCTAAGCTGTGCGTAGTGAAGAGTAAGCGCAAAGAGAAACATGCAGAGGCTCTCACACAAGACTACATCATCACACGTAAGTTTATCTTTACGCATGTGAAGTGCACTCACGCTCACGTTCATCCCCACCCTCACCTCCATAGAATGAACATGCTTTCATTTCCCTGCTTCCTCACCTTGTTCGGCAAATCATGAATGCTTATATACACCCGACAGCTACTCTTCAGGTACGCCTTAGGTATTGGCTCAGGTATTTATCTTCAGAGCTGGCTTAATTGAAAGTTTCTCAGAAGATTTGGTCCATATTGACAGCATCACTGAGTCGCTGCTGATTTGTCAGCTACACATTGAGGTTAAAGTATTGTGCCACCACATCCCAGCGATGCTCTGTTGGATTGAGATCTGGTGGCTGTGGAGGCCATTTGAGTACAGTAAACTCATTGCCATGCTTGAGAGACCAGTTTGAGATGATTTGAGCTTTGCGACATGATGCGCTATCCTCCTGGAAGCTGCCATCAGAAGATGGGTGCACGGTGGTCATTAGAGGATGGACACGGCCAGCAAGAATACTCAGGGAGGGTGTTGTGCTTACATGATGCTCAGCTGGCACAAAGGGGACCAACATGTGCCAAGAAAGTATTCCCCACACCATTACATCACAAGCCGTGATGTAAGCCGTGAACTGTGTGAGGCAGGTTAAATCATGCTTTCATGTTGTTTATGCCAATTTCTGACCCGACAATCAGAGACTCATCAGACCAGGCAATGCTTTTGGACTCTTCTGTTGTCCGGTTTGGGTGAGGCTCATGTGAATTGTGGCCTCAGTTTCCTGTTCTCAGCTGACAGGAGTGCCACCTGGTTTGGTCTTCTGTTGATTCAACGTTTGAGTTATTGTGTGTTCAGAGATGCTCTTCTGCATTCCTCAGTTGTAAGAATTGGTTATTTAATTTATTTTTGACTTCCTATCAGATCGACGTAGTCTGGCCATTCTAATCGAAACATCAATTGGCACTCACTGGATATTTTGCTCTTTTTCAGACCATTCTGTAAACACTAGAGATGGTTGTGTGGGAAACTCACAGTAGATCAGCAGTTTCTGAAATACTCTGAATAACCAACTCATCAGGTGCCAAGTTCAGAGTCACTTAAACCACATTTTCTGTCCCATTCTGATGATTGGTTTGATCTTCAGGATGTCACCTTGACACCTAAATGCATTGTGTAGCAGTGATGTGATTGGTTAGATATTTATATTAACTATCAACGTGACCAGTGAGTGTACATCTCTTTAATATTGTCCCGCTTGGGTCACTCACCCATCTGCTGATCTGCTTCATACAATAAAGCAATGGTGTTTAAACAGGACAAGAGACTTATCACCAAAACAATGCCAACCATCTTCCAAGTGTGACGCGACAAGCGGAGCATGTTTCTTCTCAGACATACAGAACAGAAATGCCAGTCCTGGTTTGCATCCTAACTCTTCTCTGGCTTCTCTTTCTGTCAGTCTCTCTCTCACACACACACAAATACTCAGACCCACTTTATCTCATGACAGCGGGGGCTTTGTGAGGAATGACAGTGTTCAGGGTGTTCATTAGCAGATGGAGTAGGGTGTGGAGTATTGAATCTAAAGCCGGAGGGCACTGTGCCACGCGATGGCCATGTGCTCTTCTGTTATGCAGGATCACGCTAGGGACAACCTCCTCTCCCACCTCGGCTGGCGTGATCTGCTGCTGGTCTAACCACACACACAAACACTACCTGTCATGCTGTCATATCACCAACACACGAGGTTGTCATCTGTTCTGTGCGTGCCTCTCACTCCTGTGAAGCCACAGACCTAGAGGACCGAAACAGCTGCCGACTCGGCGTCGCTGATTGGCTTCTAGGACCCCATTCAGATGCCATTTATTGTTTGGGCTACCTTTTCAAATGCATCATGTGATTTCATTGCCATGCCAACAGGGTGTGAAATAGACAGGCATTTGACTGCCAAAAGTGGTGAGTGACGCACTTGATGCCCTGGCATTGGAAAATTAGAAGGCACAGGAAGCAAGTGATGGCCCATTGAGAAAAGCGAGGGAATCTGTTAACAGTAACCTTTTTGCTTAATGTAGCATGGCGCAGAAGAATTAACACTGAACAGTGACGGGACTCCCGAATGGAAAATCACTTTATCTCGCTCTTTACTAGAGTGTCTCTTTGTAACCCCCGAGGATAAGAGCAGATCATACACACTTTCTAACACAAACTCACTCGCGCGCGCACACACACAATGCCTCACACACCTTCGAGGGCACTCATTCACACTTAATCATGCACCCGTTCACTCATACACTCGTGAGTTTAAGTGCTGCGGGCCTTTATTGTGATGGTGTTCACAAAGGTGTGAAAAGCCGCAGAGCGACTGTCTGATTTGAAACTTGTATTGAATATGTTGGTGTGCATTGCGACAGGAAAAGGAGCACACGAGGTGGGATGCAGCTAAGGGTCAGTTGGGGCCTTGTTTATGAAATATAAATGGCCAAAGTTCCTCGAGGATTGTCCTTGTAGGTAATTAGTTTCAGAAGGCAGTGGAATAAACCAGATTGAGGGAAAAAAACAAAACAAAGAAGAGCTACAATTGTAGGAATGGCAACAAACAATTTAATAAAAAAATAAACACTGTTTGAAATGGGAGGGTTTTTTTTTATTTACTGCACAGTACAGTCAGTTAGTTCCCTGCTTTATATTTGTGAAGCTTTTATATGGATGTGTACGTAGCTGATAATGTCAAGCATTTGTATTTAACTCTAAAATCAAGCGTGTAAGTCAGCGAAGTTGAACATGTGGTCACCATCTGTGCGCCTGGTGTCCTTGACAGCACCGTCCATGTGTTCACTAAAGTGATTTTGCACAAAAAAAAAATCTTTCTGAAAACGTATTTAATCGCAGCTAGTGGAACATTCACACACTGTGTTCTCCAAATCGATTTCACACAATCTGACTGTCATTTTATCAGGTAACAAAGGCGACATGACAAATCAGTATATTCAGTGTTACTGGAACCTGATGCGTCCTGGCTAATTAGGTGGGTTAATGATAAATCACACATTTAAATTGTTTAGCTTTTAAATCCTTAGGAAATAATTAGTGTAGAAGCAAAAAAAATAAATCCCCCAGGGAATTGGCATGTTCATCTTAAGCCTTGTTTTGTGTGTACTAATGGGCATTCAAGTGTCTGTGTTTTTTGCATGAATGCTGTGTGTCTCGTGCCAAAAGTATCGTAGGTGAAACCATGAAAATGTGTTTCTATTTCTGTCTGTACTTTTGGAACAATTTGCTACTGTAGGTTCCACGACTGCTTATTTGCTTGGTAGTGTTATGTTGATCTTAGTTACCTAAGCAACTGATTGTCCTTGTTTACCCTGTGCGTCTCCAGCTCATGCCTTACCCATGTTCAGAGAGGCCCGACAGCGGAGCACACGCAAACAGCTGGAGAAGGACAGACTTGACCCAAAGAAATCCCACAAACCCGAGCCTCCTGTGTCTGGACCAGGTAACCTCCACCTTTTTTTTTCTTTTTTTTTTTCCTGTTTTTAAGATTAGCAATGCAAAAAACAAAACGTCAAGCAAACAGGAAGGAGAAAGGAAAAAAAGGTGATGGGAATGGGAAACAAAATTTGATTAATGAGGTATGGTTGCAATTCAGAGGCTGTTTTTTTGAGTGTGTTGTGAGTCACGTTCATAGCTGGACACATACAGGATTTTGTTATGTTTGGGATTATGCAATCCAGCTGATGTCGAGCAATAACAGCACTGCTCCCACACGGCCCCTCAGAGATTCACTCCTGCCTCACATTTGTTAAATGCACTTTTTAACACAAATACTGCGCGTAAACATAATGAAGGATACCGTTTTGACCTTTGTTTTGATATGGCAGAGGGCCAGATAATATTTCCTGTATCATTGTATCCAGCTGGCTCACCGTCTCTTCCCTGCCAACTGGTTTTTCACTTTATCCCTCAGCTCCATGCACTTGCAACAATGTAATGGTTCCACAGTGGGGATTTTTCTTTCTTCAAAATACATGTTTAAGCCATTTGGACATTTAGGCCAATCACAACAGATCTACCTTTAGCTGCTCATGAGGGCAATCAAATGTTTTGGATTTGAGGAAATAAGTATTTTTCAATATCTACTATTCAATATATAAGTTGTTTAGCTCTAATAGAGACTTAAAATAGTGGACACAAACTAAGCTTAAAGATAACAAGTAGAAAAATATCCAATAAAAAATAGACTCTGAGGTTGAGAGAAAGACACAAGTGGGAATCATAATGAAGATCCATTTCATGAAGAGCTGGGATTTTAAATAGCAAGTCGCAAGTTTTAAGATTACAGACAATCTTTATATTGTTTGTCTCGTGTGCAAAATGCCTTCACATAACTGCAAGGTAATGTTCAGTGGTTGGCCGGATACTTACAAGCAATGGAAAGTGTAGCCTCGCAGTCCCCAAACAAAGCAAAGGCCCAGCCTCGGCAGGAAATCCCTGCATGTTTTAAGTATGTGTGCATGTGTGTATCATATCCTTGATCTTTTAAGATGTCCTCTCTGGAAAGCAGGAAGTTTTTTTCCCCCCAAAAGCTCCATTAAGTGCAGTCAATTCCAGCCAACTGCATACAAGTACTGCAGCAAAGAGCTGAGATAGTACGCACTGCTTTGTGGAACGGCTAAAAGTTAAATGTGTGACAGTCCGATAATTCAAGGCAACTGCCAATAATGTGACTTTTGTGCATATCCCATTATGTTTTAAAGTAGTGATGGAGTCAGATCTATAGTTGCTGAGCAGCCGGCTGGAACACCCTCTCTCTGAAAGTCTCACATCACAAGCAAAAAACGAATGGCTGTGCAGCAGTTTAGTTTCCACTTGAACTGAAGTATTGTGAAAGGTTATGCTGTAACTTTTGTCCATTGATGCAAAATAAATTGACTACCTAACAAACTAATTTCAGCCCTTGCAAACTCACAAATACTCTACTGCAGTATAACATTTTACTAAAGATTAATGATGTTCTACATGAATATGATTAAAGTAATCTCATGTGTCTGGGATGCTCTGGTCCCAAAATCAATCAGTTTTCAGAACTTAGCTCATTAGGTGGTTAAAAGGTCAAATGTCCACTGGTGAAAACATCACACTCATCATAACGTACATCCGCCATTTGCCCATTATATGATGCCGGTTCATGTCCCCGTCTGTTGAGGTTTTGCAGACAGACATGTGACCAGTAATCACATGGTGTTAACTTTGCTAACTTTGTTACCTTTTGGCCTCTTTGTGACTGATTTTACCTGGCGACAGCAAGCAACCTTTCAGAACGACTCACCAACTAGTCAGGGAATACATTTCTTGAGCAATGAGCACATGATGTCACACAGGGAACCTCTGTAGATTTATAGTAGAAAAAAACTGAACATGACTCGGAAGTAGCAGAGTGCAAGATGACTTCCTGCCTACTATTCAAAGTAACACTTCACTCATATTTATCATGCGGTTTCTGTAAGTCTTAAGTGCATGTAATCCACTAACGATGTGCACTGACAGGCCGAGGAGGCAGAGTCGCAGCTCACGGTGGCACGTTGTCGTCATTCATTGTGAAGAACATCGCTTTAGATAAAACAGATGACAGTAACCCACGAGAGGCCATCCTACGCCATGCCAAGGACGCATCAGAGAACCCTTATTGGATCGCACCAGCGTACAAACAGTAAGAGGAAAAAAAATCTATATATATATATTTATAAATTACTCACACACTGTATCCATCGGATGATTTCTGTCCTCACTCACTCACCTTCTCTCATTAACAGTGTAAGATGAGTGTGGCTGCTTATGGTATTGTGAGGTGTCACACAAGTAGGTTTCTTCTTACCAGTGTGACACATAAATGTTTAAAAAGCTCTACTGTTTCACACACTAGAAACTGCAGAGCAGAGAGCAACAGACAGTTTTAGATCACTATCAGGATCAGACAGCTATGTAAGCGTGGAACAAATCTGAGCCAAATCAAACAGTCTGTCTTACAGACTGCAGGCAAACAAGCTTGAGTTAAATTTAGTATCCTAGTGATACACGGTGTAGTAGGTAAATCAGATGAAGTACGTTAGCCTGACTGCAGAGTGTTTGCTCAGACAGTGCTCTACTTTTTATCGTTACAGCTTTCTGCTGGTTTAAACATCTAGTTAATTCTAAGCGGTGGAGCAGGCCTGTGACGAGCAGCTACAGATTTATAATTATTTGTTGTAATTATACATATTTATTTGAAAGGTGCAAAGACCAGTATGTAGAGTGAAGAGCTGCCACATTTTTTTGCATCACTAATCGTTTCTGATCTGTAGGAGAATATTTACTGGGGCCCAACTTCACCAACCATTCAGTACCATTCAATTTTATTTACATGGCGCCAAATCACAACAGTCACCTCAAAGTGCATTATATTGTAAGGTAAAGACCCTACAATAATTACAGAGAAAACCCAACCGACAAAATTACCCCCTATAAATAAGCACTTGGCGACAGTGGGAAGGAAAAACTCCCTTTTAACAGGAAGAAAGCTCTAGCAGAACCAGGCTCACGGAGGGGCAGTCATCTGCTGTGACCGGTTGGGGCTGAGGAGAGAGAGACAGGACAGAAGACATGCTGTGGAAGAGAGCCAGAGATTAATAACTAATGCCTGAATACAGAGTGTGGTGTAAGCAGAGTAAAAAGAGGTGAATGTAAAAGAAGAATACTCAGAAATGCTCATCAGTGCATTATTGGAACCCCCAGCAGCCGAGGCCTATTGTAGCATAACTAAGGGGTGGTTCAGAGTCACCTGATCCATCACATCTTTGTTCCAGTGACACAGTGTGTTACCCAATACAAATGTATCGTGTTAGACGGCTAATTGATCACATTACCACAGATGAAAATTGTGCTGATCTAAGAAGTGATAAATTTGGCTCGTGGGGTTTCTGGGTCATTTATTCAACCTCTAAGAATTTTAGATTATTCTATGTGGTAAAAATAACTGTATATGCCTTCACACACCTGTGCAGCCTGGATACTGTTTAATAAAGGTGTCAGCTGTGGAATCTGTCTTGGTGCTCAGTGGCTGTTTCTATTTGGAAATTTTCTGCAAATTTCTTAAAAGCACTGATGGCGATTTAGAAAAGAGTGGGTTTTCTTGAAGGGGGGGGGGGCATTTTGGGGGTTTGGCCGTTTTGACTCTAATTAAAGTTACTAAGGCTAATGTTTCAGGCACTCAGCGAGCCAAAGTCATCACAGAAATTTCTTTTTTTTTTTTTGTAATCAGGTGTGCTGACACAATCATTTTTGCCATTTATCATAGCCATAAACTTGGAGTGATGGTTGATAAATACACATTGATTTAAAAATCTTTCCATTTGTCACTGTAATGTTCTGTAGAACAACATAAATTCAACTTACTCCATTGCTTCACATTTGGTCTGCTGATTTTCTTTGTTCGTACACTTCATTGTTTTCGCTCTGAAGATGCTGAGAAGCAGTTAAATCATTTCTCTTTGTGAATCCCTTCAGGACCCAGCCAGAGCCTGTGTTTGCAGAGGACTCAGAGGATGAGGAGCCTGACAAAGAACCAGAATGGAAGAAACGCAAAATCTGAGACGTCAGAATCAGTCCACGTTCTACTGGACAGCAGGCAGGGTGGGCAATTAGCTGATAAACAGAGTTACTCTGCAAAGGAGCATCAATTATGTTGGCAAATTGTACAGTATCTGTCCTCCTTACAATGCTATTAAGCCTTTATGTATATTTTATGTGCACTCTTCCGTGTTAAGGGGAAACCCATAAATCAAAAAGGATTTTATCATAAATGTAATTTTCTTTAGGCCTCTGTTTTTCTCGCTGCGATTCACGAAGCAGTGGAAAGCTTTTTACGTCTGTTTAGATTGTATGTACTTTATTTTCATCGCTCCCATTGTCCTCTCACCCCACATCTCCAGCGTTTGCTAATGCCTCGTAAATCGGCTCCAGATTTTGCGGTCTGGAGCTGTTTATCACCACCAAGAACAGTTTGCCAATTTGTACAAAGTAAATGACTAAGAAGTACAAAAAATAAATCCATCCAAATTTACTTTGAGATGTTTTAAAGGCTTTAATATTTCTAAAGATGTACTTTTGGGGGGGGGGGGTTTTATATACAAAACATAATCCAGTCATCTGCTAATATAGTTTTTTTTTTACACCCTGAATCCCACCTGAAAAACCTTAATAAAAGACATTGCCTCTAAATGTCAAATTGTATATTTTATCCAAAGTGGATTGGTTTTAACAGCTGACTAAAGTTAGATTGTTGCCAGAAAGCTTTTCTGTGAGGCTGTGGCTGCAAAGCACACAGCATACTCAATCTCATTCTTTAAAAAGAACTGTTTTTACTGGCTCCTTACAAAAAAATGTAATTGCAAAGACAATGTCTAATATGTAAACCATAGTTTGGTTGAAAGGGTAGTTTTCTGCAGTATCCAACCACATGCTAAAGTCAGTATATCAGAGTTTACTCAGTGTGCATCACATGTACATATTTCATTTGCGACATTAAGCAAAGAGTCAGGGTGAATAATAGACATCCACAGTCAAATCCCAGTAACTAATTTCACCGTGTTTCAGGGAGGTCCAGTTTCATACCTTTTTTCATCTCTTTAGGAATCCTTTAATTGACCTGCGTAGTATCTAAACTCTTTCAACTGACAGAGAAAGACCACAATATACAGAGTTAATGAAAGCCACGTTTGTGTCCTGTTTACTGTACGTCTCTCTGGAATGCATCGTCTGCCTTCAACGCACTGCTTTTCAAATATATCTAGTCTGTAAGTAGATGTGCCGGCATAATGACAAACAGGAGCCTTGCAATAGGCTGGTGACCTGTCCAGGTTGTGCCCCACCGCGCAACCTATGACAGCTCAGATAGACTCAAGCCCCGCCCCTAGGACCCTGAATTGGATAAGCAGCTAAGAACATGGATGAGTAGATGATGTGTAGCAATGACTTGTACACTAATATTATATCCTTTATTTGTCTCTATTTATCTTTCTACTGAGTGACCTAGAAAGGGGCATAAATGTAGAACAATCTGTCCTAACTAAAATTAAAAGAAGGCTCTTAAATGACTCTGTGTGTCCTGGCAGGCGTTCTGTGACCATAAAATGAAACTGAGACAAAGACATACCAGAGCAAGAAATATGGATGGACTGAAACAGAGAGTGATGCATTTAAAAGCAACTAGAGAGGGGAGGATATTGGCTTCGTGGGGAGAGGCTGACGTCAAGCTCTTCAATAGCAGAGTCGTCAGCCAGCAGCGGGAGGCGGGGAGCGACTGCAGTTTGATTCAAGTGGGACTGTCAATCACGCCGTCACTGTGAAAAAGCGGCTGGCACATGGAGAGGAGCATCTCTGTGTGGGCCTGAAGGGACACTCGTTTATAGGCTTATAAAAGACTAAGCTCACTCAGATTCAAAATTTTTTCAATTATAATACCATTAGTGATATCTTGGGGGGGTTAGGGTTAGGGGGGGGGGGGGGGAGAATTTATCTTTTTATATT
>VOQJ01010782.1:2550-16460 GCA_015052665.1 Apistogramma diplotaenia
AAAGAAAAGAAAGAGAGAGAGGATATAAAAAATACACTATAAATTATATATATATATATATATATATATATATATATATATATATATAATTTCCTCTTTTTTTGCAGTTAATTCAGGGTTTTTCCAAATGAAATGTTTTGGAGGATCAGTGTGAGAGAGGATCAACAGATGATTTGGGGGCCAATAGGGGGCACTGGGGGCCTAATCCACAACTTTAGAGCCTTTCACATTACTTCCCCACTGTCACAATGACTTTAAACTAGTAAAGTAAGAAAAGATGAAAACTTCATGTCTGTTTTCTCATTTGTAGACATTAATCTGGGTTAAGGCGGCCTTGTGCAATCAATCTTCTGTGCTCGGTGAGACCACGGACACGGCTGCTGCTGTTTTAACCGTCATCAACGAGTCACTGATGTCTAATCAGTGCTTGATTGGCACCCTGCGTAGAGACGGCCTGTAAATCAATCAGCTGTGAAGTGCTGTTTCAAGGGCTCAGTCAGCTCCCTGCAAGTATAAAAGCTTCTGTTTTGCTCCTATCAGGAAATACATGCATTTAATGCTGTTCAATTTTTTTTTTCACATTTGCAGTTTTGGCATTTTTTCTTTAAAGAAAATTACCAGCCTGTATTCATAATTGTTGAGAAACACCCCCATTAATTATAACTCTTCCTGTCTCTGTGATTTATTTGCTGGACTGTGTTATGATAAAGCACATTGTTGTCAGTGATTATCTTGCATAGAGAGACTGACCTGCTCTCCCTTTCTACTGTACCTCCTGAGCCATGGTTACCAATGGAAACAGTGCAAGGCTAACATTTACCCTCACTCTTTTGTGTGATGTATTGCAGTAGAAAAAGAAAAGGGGAAAAAAAGAACAAAGTGCAGGAGAATACTGTGTGCAAGAGAGAGAGGGAGACGAGGCTCTGCAGAAACCAAACTTTCCCAACTAATGTACCTTGTTAGCCTGGTGGTGACAAAGATAAATTAGCTAAAGAAAGAGTAGGGGACGCTTCAACAGCAACCGACCCTCCGACACCAATTAGCAGATTGATTATGCGCCTGAGAGAAGCGGACGCTTGTCAATCAGCGCCACACAAGGGGAGCGACAGGAAGGAGCTGGTGTGGATGTACCTGGAATGTTAAAGGAACAAGAGGCTGCTCCATGGGAGCCTTACAGAGGCACTGATCCATATGACTGTGTAGCGCTCAACACTAACACACTGAAACAGCAAAGGTGCAAATACCACTATGCCACACGGAATACCTTCACAGGGTGCAAACTCAAATACCTGTATGCCTGGAGGCTCAGAGGTCTGTTGTGATGGCTGATCATGCACCGAGCTTCCTGTACTCCGAGATCTGAGTGGATTACTGCAGAGCCTAGAACGTGGTGCAAAAAGGTTGCGGGTTTTGTTTTTGTCTGCGTGGAAGTGTGTCTACATGCATACATGTGTATTCTTGTTTGTACTCATGCACACAAGCAGCCGTACACATCCCCGTTATCCATCAACTGCCGAGGGGCTGGGCAGTGGTGTCCTCTGCACGGTGACAGTCCTGTTCGCCTTCATTTAGCAAGGACACACCAGCAAGGACATAAGGTAAATAAACGCCAACCGCTAAATTTAGTGCAGCCTGACAGATGCAAAGGCCCAAAACAAGAAGAGAGTTCATCTCTTTTTACTTGGCTACAAGAAAATTCCAACTGCTCTTGTGCGATGAGGTTAAAATCAGGTTACCTGCACGCTATCAGTGGAAGAAATCACAAGAATTGCCGCAGCTCAGATTGATATAGTACTTCACATATGCAAAAACACACACGGGCAAGTCAACAGTTAAAGTCCACACAGCTCAATGGGGCAGTTAAACACGGAGAAGATAAGGGCACAATTAGATTTGGCTGGAGGAGGAGAGACCATTAGGTCCTGATTCTCTGCCTCTCCCTCAGAATATATGGTCCACAGTCACTCTTAAGAGGATGAGACGATGACATCACCCTCATATTCAGAATACCTACTGCTTGAAAGAATGAAAGGGGAAAAAAAGAGAGGAAACAGAAACCAATTTGTTAGATTAAATATTTCTCATGCAGACGAATGATTTAGAAGGTCTGCTGACCGCAGTCACACAAGGTTTTACCTCCCCTAAGACACAGCGTTCTGTCAATCCAGCCCAGCCAGAATTTCTAATTATAGGCTACAGACGCAAGAAGGTCAAAAGCTTATTAAAAGTCAAGATTAAAATTCCCAATGCATATTATAAGCTACCTCCTCCCCTGACTGGCAATTATTTGCTAACTCATGCCAGTATAGTGAGCAATATTCCTCAGGAAGAGCATGTTAAGTGTGAGGTGTGTGTGATAATAGTGTTATAAATGATGTGCTGCAAGTTATTTGACTCTGCTGACATCTGCTTGCTGCAGTCTACTTCCTGGTCATAAATAATAATTGGGATCACTTTAAAAGCCTCGAATTACAGGATGGGGGGAAAAATTGAACAGCTGTCTTGTTTTTCACTGTGTTTTAGTAGTTTGTCTATATTTGGCCATAAATTGTAAATCAGTAACTCAGATCTTTACATGGCTGTTTCAGCGTTTGCTCTGGATGGCTGGAAATGCAACATGTACAGATGGTGCCCGTGTAAACGTGCAGGTCCGGAGTTTAAGAAAAACGAAAGATAAAAGTTTAACCACCTTAATTAATTTGGGTAATAATTTTAAAGCACATTTAGGCACCCGAGTACTTCTGGCTATGGACTTATTTTTAGCAATGCCATGTTCATTTAAAAGTGCCTTTGGATGTTTATTACAGGTAATTAATGGACCAGTTCTTATGTAGCATTTTATACAACATGACTCATTCACCCAGCCATATGCACATTTTTCTCTAAGTGCTTTCGATCTCACATGCACACCGACACTCCGATGGATGCAATCCAATGGAGCAAATCGGGGTTCAGTACCTTGGCCAGGGGCAGTTTAGCATGCAAACTGGTGCAGCCAGGAATTGAACCACCAACCTTCCAGTTAGTAGATAACCTGCTCTACCTCCTGAACCACAGCCACCAGATAAATGCAGGCCTAGCACGACCCCCTGGTTTACGATACAGCTTAAACAAATGAGTCATAGGAAATTGTGCAGTTTTTATAAATGTGGAAAATTTGCTTGGTAGCTAAAACACTTTTTCAACTTTTCTTTAAAGTCAGACTAAAGCAGAAACAATCATGCCTATTAGTGTCTTGTGCTTCTGAGCAACATATTAACACTCAACCAAATTGAAATAATTTCAAAACGAAGAGTTAATTCTGAGATTAGTTTCTCCTAAACCAGCTTGAGATGAAAATCACCAGATACCACAGAAAGGATTTCATGACTTTGCGGCTGATTCTGTGGTGAGACCCTTTCAGCCCAAAAGAAGTGGCTGTAAGGTTTGATAATTATAATGTTACACACCAAAACACACAAAAATGGTAGGTGCGAACATTAACTTAAAATCAGAGTCTATAATAATTACTTGTCAAAACTAAACGGATGCATAAAACAAAGACCTACTGTAGAGCAAGTTACCCATGATGCATGGCAGCAACAGACAGCAGAGGCTTGTTCTAGCTCACTCATTTAAATGTTTGAAACGTCTTGGTGCTGCACAGGTAATCAGTGGGCTCTTCAGTTTATTGTTCATAGAAGACCAGATGCAGCTCCATCATGAAGGTGCAGTAACTTCAGATCAAGTCGAAAACCCTCTAATGCTCTAGTGTTTATAACATTATAAAATAAAGTAACCATATAGTCCTGTGATTGTGACCCTCCCACGCAAAGCTAAGTAATCGATCTGACTTTTCTATTTCGGTCTGCTCCATGCCATAAAGGTCGTTGCCTGTAGCTTGCCTGAAAGCCTAGCCCTGGAGTAGCATGTTTTTTTGTGCCATCGAAGCAGCCTCCCTGTGTCAAGGTGGGTCATCACAATAAACATCGTTTCTCCTTCTTTCTCAGAGAGACTTCTTTGCTCACCCTCTTTAAAGAACCTTCCAAAAGATGTGCAGACAGACGCTTCAGTGGACCAGCTAAGCTGTTGCTAGCAGACATGGTGTGTTATGAACCAAGACCATTTCAGTCAACAGGATCGATCTATCTCAAGAAGAAAAAAAAAAACCTCCCTGTTTTTTGTTTTTTTTTCCTCTTCTTCTCTGGATTGCTTCCAGCAGGGTCTAATCACCTCGCTGCTCTGGTATAGATCTGAGTTCACCTTCCATTACAGCATTATAGGGCCGGAATCGTAATTGAAAAATTGATTACAGAATAATGACATGACACTTGTTTAATCAGCTCTCTCCGAGCCAGGCAAATAAACTCACACGTGCACATGCACACACTTTCTGGTGTGTGGGTAATGAAAGCTGCAAGGTGAAAAGCACTTTATCAAATGAATGGCTGAAACAGTGCCGACCATAGTTATTATGAGTCCAGGCTGGAGGCTGAGACTCCTGTGAAGACAGGGATGCAGCTGAGTGTAATCTCTAACTGGATTTAATTGCTAGGTACAGAATGGCTATAGGGAGGGGGGAGGGGGGGATTGCCATATTTATGAAAGTAAACATGATACCTGGCTTCCATGCTGCCTCCTCACATGTGGTTTCCCAATCTCAGGTCATCTTCCCTGCATCTGTACCTCATGAAGGCAACTGCTGGGGAATAAAGTATTAATTATGGCTGTGCGGTTGAATGGTGTCTGGGGGTACCACATTTTAAGTTTTGCCCTTCATAATTCGTCTGTGTTTGAGCTCAGATGCAGGACCGGGCATGCTTATGGTCTGCATTGATGTATTCAGGGTCTAGTGTGAACCCTGGAGAAAGCCATGCATTTGCATTCATGTATTCAAAATAAAACAATGACCCTCTCTGTGGCTCCAAAAGGGGATAACACGAGCTATTTGACATCCACGCTGTTATCAGTTTACTCCACCACACAAACATGTTGTTTGCTGACCGCCCGCCTCTTTCCCTCTGATCTTTTTGGGGGTTTGGTGACTTGCACTGCACTGCAGACACATGCCACCACTGAATCCTGAATGTATTAGTTGGTGTCATCTGCATTGTGATAATAATAGGGTCACTTGATATTTTGTGGTTGTCCACATTGCACCAGTCATGGCAGCTGCAGAACTCTGGGAAAAACCATTATGCAAGATAGTTTCATTCATTTCCATTACGGTAATTTTCAGGTCTCGCTTTTTTTGTTTCAAATTTCCGGCTAGAGCTTTATCATCTACAGAACTAACTGCACATCAGATCACCTTGTTTTTACTTTTAATTCTCATTTGCTTTTGATGGGTTGTTTTTCTTTCCATGTAGGAGAGGCAGGTTAATGCACAGGTATCAATAAGACTTACAGATGAGTTCCTGCAAACTGTCAGACACACGTTTTCATGGCCTACTAAGTAGAGCTGGCTGAAGTCGAAGATGAAGGTCCACTGTGGAGTTTAACATAAATGATTATGGATGGGATTTTTTCAAATGTTCTCTGTTCCAGCTTTTGAACGCAAGATGTGTTTCCAATGCAAGTAATTAAATCAGGGCATGGCCATTTTCATTCAAAGTCTGTCAAATACCTCAAGAGAAAGTTACCGATCCACAAAAATTAAAAATCAATACAGTGTAATATCATATTCCTGGGTGCATTATTGTAAATTACTTAAATTGCATAATGAGGTAATCAAAGCAAACTTAATCCGAGCCAACTTCTAGAACAGTTTCTGCCCATCTCATAATTTAGAAGTGCCCTGGTTGAACCCATTGCTCTGCATTTCCAAAGTGGATAGCATATTTAAGATTATAAACTGCAGAAAGAACAAATGACAAAGCAGTTCTTTCTGAATACTGAGACTCACTGTGAGGCTGTGTGTTTGTTTTTAATTCAGCTTTAGTCTGACAAATATATTTCTTCCCCCGTGCTTTTTCATTTCATGCCAGATGACTGAGGGCTGGAGTTCAGATATTGTCCATGTTTCTGTCTGCTTGTATTTGTATGGCGATATCTTACATGCTTTGAAAAAAATGCACTTTATTATTCTTCTCTTCCCGCAAACCTCTAAAGGGCAAGTTGTGATTTATTTTAAGAAATTCAATTCAGAGTTAAAAGGGACAATTCTGAGGTTACCAAACTACATTTTCTTCTCTTGTAACTATGGTTGGGTGGCACGGTGGTGTGATGGTCAGCATGATTGGCTCTTGGCGAGGAGGTGATTAACTGCTGATTGTAAACTAGGCACCAGCATGAATGGGTGTCTGTCTCTGTGTGTTAGCCATGTGATTGACTGGCTTACAGTCCAGGGTGCAGCGAGTCTTTCATCCTATGACAGCTGAGATAAGCAGAGGAAGATGGATAATTGCTGGTATATTCACATTAAATATTACTGTTTCTGAAACCTTCAAGATGAGCATTAAACTCTGGTATTAAATTGGAAAGGTCACATTTTAAAAGAAGGTGTGAGACACACACGATCACAACAATCAAAATTATTTATTCATTCCAAACAACCGCCATGCATACACCAAATAAATTACATTAGTCATAAAACGCATCAGAAAAAAATAGCTAAACAATATATTGTTTAGCGATTGAGCAAATGGTTTTTGACCTTCTAAAACCCTGAATGGCCATTGAAGTATCCTGAACCTCACTTTGGCATCCACTGCTCTCTTTATATGCAGCAGACTGTCTGACTCTGTCTGCCCTCACTGCTTCATCTCCAGTGATGCGCCCAGTGTCGGTGGAGCCTGAGCATCTCTGTCTTTCTGCCAGCCAGCAGTATCAGTGATGTAATGCTCATCCAGAGACACAGATATGTGATATTACATCATCGGTACTAAACCTGGGTAGCGAGCACACACGTGTGTGCTGTACGCAACCGCACACCCACCCACACACACCCACACACACACACATTTAGGATAATTAAGCTTTTGCTGCTCAGCCTCTATTGTTGACATTAAGCAGCCTTTCAGAAGTTTTGAATGTGGTGCTAATTTGGCAATGACGGTGCCTTTTATCATTTAGCAGATGCTTTTCAATCATGTGTAATGCTGTGGGGGAAAATGAGTGTCTCAGGATAGTCTAGAGGAGTTTGGTAAGTTGGTGGATTTTGGGGGGAAATGAGGAAGCTTTCAATGTGTCTACAATCAGGGCGGGAATGACAAGACCAGGGTGCAGGAAGAAGCAATTACATCCCCTGAAGAGTTGTTTGACAGTTTTATAGTGCAACATCTATTTTCTCTATCCTCCATATCGACATCTGTCTGAGAAATAGAGTGCCATTAGTTTCTCTAAAACACATCTCAATAATTAATGTTATGCTTCGGAAAATGACTGAATGAGCTGGATGGAGATGTTGAACCATTGTTTTCACACTGGTCTGAAGAACATGTCAACCTCTAACATCATTAAAGGCCAGAAGGTATCAAACGTTCTCAGCGTGTGCTTGTAAATTACAGGTGTGATTGCTGCAAAGCAAAAAATTCCTCTATATGTTGATGCATGTATGTTTTGGACACATGTTTAAGCATTTAAATGACATATTAAAAATAAATTATTATTCAGCCTACAACTTTCACTCTACAGGTATCTAATTCAAGGAACTTTGTCTTCTTCCAGACTGAGTCGACTGACTTGTACTTTTTGATCTGCAGGCATCTGAGTGAGAGGAGCCCCGTAGAGATCAATTATAATTTGATCAAGCAAAAACAGTCTTACTGTCTCAGTCCTGCAACCACATTTATAACACATACACACACACACACACACTGCCAGGTTTTGTGTTTTTTTTGTTCTTGTTCAAAT
The DNA here is from genome assembly GCA_015052665.1 of Apistogramma diplotaenia. Taxonomy (NCBI): domain Eukaryota; kingdom Metazoa; phylum Chordata; class Actinopteri; order Cichliformes; family Cichlidae; genus Apistogramma; species Apistogramma diplotaenia. The sequence goes on from VOQJ01010782.1 coordinate 10,384, forward strand.
TATTTGATATCTTAAAATCTTCCTTTTTAAAAAAACAAAACAAATGTTAATATTTCTGCAGTTTTGTAGAAAAACTAGAAGCACTGAGACAATGTAAAATAAAACCCAAACAAAGTTGTTTATAAACATCCAACTTAATCTTAGCTAAGGAATACACGACTGCAAAACAGCCTTGTTTCTAATGTTTTTTTTCACATTTTATCTTCATCTTACTTCTTAAAATGGGTGAAGCTGAGCAGCATTAAGTTACCTTTGTGCTTATCATTCCTGGTCCAGAGCAGAAGACGGAAATGAGCCACCGCAGCCATATGGCCATATGTAGTTTAGTTATACAGGTGATAAGGACGAATTTCCAGATATTGCAGTCCAGGACAGCAAATATTTACTTCTCCCTGCTAACCTGCTTGCCAAAGTGCAATTACTCCTCATAACTTGCAAGAAATTGCTCAGAACACGATGTAATGACACTCCCCAGAAGACAGAATTAAAATCAAAACCAATTTTCTCAGTTCATTTATTTATTTATTTTCAAACGAACCAAAAAAATGCATGCAGACAGACCACAATGTTTTTCTTTTGCTTGTTATTAATAGGTTCACATTTTCTTATTAGGGTGTTATATTTTATATTGATTTGCTAGTATTTTTTTTTTGTATTATTTTGGTTAGAAACACTATATGAAGTCTATTTAAAACTGAACCATAAGGTAATTTTAACAGTGCACAGTAAGTTGTTATATCATCCGTCCAATCAGTGAGTGAGCAGACATGCATGCACACTTTGAAACGCCTCAGGTCGTACTCTGTGGGCCAAGTAGTTTCCTCTCCACTTAACTGTTAAAACAGCGTAGGTCTACATAAATACACAACATATTACATAAAGTGTCTTCATTGTAGGCTGAGATGCTTTTAATTAGCACATCAGGATTCATGATCAGTGAAGCATTCCTGTCAGATTTGTTAGGGCCTGTAACATTTAGAGTTTTCATCCCAGCTCATTGAACCTGTGAGACGGAATATGTCCATCAGGGCCTGCAAACACACCACCGCGCGTGTGTGTGTGTGTTTTTATAGTGAGATGATCTCTACAGTATGAAAAACCTGTCACCATTTTGCCTAACAAAAAAGGTAATACTTGTCTTGATTTATTTTTTTAGAACAAAGCAAATAAACAATGAGACATAAAGTATTTGCAGCTGTATGACCCCGTATAACTGTATCATCACCATCCTTTGTGATTAGTACAAATGAAGAAGAACACATGCATGTTTAGTTCTTTAGTAATGTCTTTGTTGTGAATGCTAAATATCCTGTTGCATTAATTGTGGAGCCTCCTATTGTTACGATCATCCCTAAACTTTCTTTTTCTGATAAAAAGACACCACTGCTCATATGTAGAGCGGTTCGCTTGCAATAGAAATGCAGCATTTTCAATGGAGGATGCTACAGTTAACCTCTCAAAAACATGGTTAACATTCACCTGTTCCTGCAGAATTTATGCCTGGAAAATATTTTCAACTTTAGCCGTTTCATCATGGCTCTAAGAAGGTACATATATTGCCTGTGCTTAACCAGCTCCTCAGCATCTTATTCCACATAATCCTTTGAGGTGTGGGTACAGCACAGGGCTGCAGAGTAAAAGTAAAGTTACTTGGAAAAGGCTTCATTGTGTTTAAGTCTGACAGCAGAGTAACCTGTGCAGCATGTCTGCTGCGTCCAGACATGGCCTTCTGCATATCACTGTTCCCCAAAGCTGCTATTGTCTTCAGACTCATCGTCAGTGAGTGTAATCCAGAGATCAACCACTAACTGGATGTTTATTGAGCCAAAATTGGCCAAGTCGAATCTCTGTACTTAAAAATCTTATGGCTGCTGAAGCTGACGCATCTCATATCAGCAATCATATCATGTTCAAAGTTGCCTAAATCACATGTTTTGCCCATTTTAACATTCAGTAGAAAAGAAACTAAATGCTGACTCACTGTCTGCAGGATCAAGCTGTGTGTGTGCAAACAGGAAGATGTCCCCAATGAAATGTCCAGAATGTATATAGACAGGGAGTATCTTTCATCCGCCCAGTATTTTCCCACAGAGCAAATTTCATAACTATATTGTTATGACGCATATACTTCCTTATATGACATAGGCGTAAATGTATTACAGCTTTTGTAAGAAGTGAGAGTCCTTGTTCTCTCTCACAATTACGTGCGAGTGTCATCACTACTTAGCTGAATACCCTGTAATACTATTTCTTCTCACTGTGAATTAGGGACTATGAAAATTACAGGCTGGAGGGCTGGCTCACAGTTTTATGAACTTTAAGTGCTGATATTGATGGAAGGGTAATGGTAGTTCTCGGCCCTGAGTGTAAATAGTATCTAAGGTGATTACTCTTTTATCACACGTGGAGAAAAAAAAAAAGGTGGAGGGGGAAAGACGTTAACACATCACAGTCTGAGAAAATGAACACTGGTTTAGTCACAGTTGAAAATGACACACAAAACAACTGGTGTAATAGTGACAGTATTTAATATTACTTATCGCTTTAGAAAAATTAGGTTAAATAAACTTAACTGTTATTGTGTGAGTGCTACTCTTAAATTGAGCAGTATACGTACAATTAAGCATTGTGTTAAATGTACCTAAGGTGCTTTAGTTTGCATATCAGTGTAAGTAAGCTTAAGGATAAATTCACTTGTGAATTTGCAAACCAATTTCCAAAAAAGTTGGGATGCTGTATAAAATGTAAGCAAATGCAAAATGTAACCATTTGCAAATCATTTAATTAATAGATTTAGTATAAATAAATATGCATTTATATTAGTGATGTGCAGTTAGGGGAGGCAGGTGAGGCCATGCCTGTCATCATGGAAATATAAAATTAAAAAATAAATTGAATGGTTATATATATATTCAGTGATTTTATATTTTAAAGTTATTTTCCATTTAACGTCATCATTTTAGATTTTTTTCTTTCAAAATCGCAGAATTTTCACATTTACCGTCCAAATACTAAGAAGAGATGAGCGAGGCAGCAGCCCGCTGAGCCTCTCCATGGATTGCATAATGGCAATGCTAACTGTGCTAGCATGCTATGCAGTGAGACCGTATCGCTGTCCCTCTGCATGTTGCTATTAAAATGTTCGAACACTTTTACTATTTGAAGTATAATTCTATATTTTAGCTGGTGTATATGATGCACAGTGGGGTTTTTTTAATCAACAACTATATGTGTGTAACATTTTCTTGTGCGAAAGGCAGGCAGTTCTCATGCCTCATGGCAGGGGGTGCTGGTGATTCCTGGGATTCTTCTTACGACTCCCCGGCTGCAGAATAATAGAATTAGACAGCAAGCTACAGTAAACAGTTAGCAAACAAGTTATTGATGCTTTTCTTCAAAAAGAGCGGTGCATGAACATCATTTATAAGTAAAGGTATGAGGATAATAAAATTTTTTAAAGTTCTATTTTCTATGCTAGTTTGTATATGTAAAGAATACTAATATGGTGAATAAGCTACTCTGTAGAGTTCATATGTTTGTAAATCTGATGTGATGATGTCAGTGCCTCACCAGCCATGAGCCTCACTGCACGTCACTGATTTATATATATTGTACTTATAAGCTCAAAAGAAGACTGGAAATTTTGTGCAATGCTTAAAAAATAAATAGTGACACCATGTGGCAAAAGAGTTTGACATTGCAGAGTAATAAAATAAAGGATTTAAGGATTTCATCATTTATGGTGCATATCATTAAGAGTAACAGCACCTGGAGAAATCACAGCATACAAGGGAGACTAAAGGTAACACAGCAAAGGAAAGGCACTAAACCCTGTTTAAATTAAAATATTGTCTTTGGGCCATTACTTTGAAGTTCAAACCCAATTCTGTACTTTAAACCACTGCCTGGGCTCAGGAACACTTCTTAAAACGCATGTCTGTGAAAAAACTCTATGCACAAGTGCTAAGTAAACTACTGCACAAAAAAAGAAAACATACTGTATGGATTTAATTATTGGGCCACCTAAAAATTACACTTACAGGAGCTGCTCGGCCATGGAAACCCATGCAGTGAAGCTCCCAGCAAACAGTTAATGTGATGAAGCTTAGGTCTGAGTTCAATATGGAAGATCTCTATTCACCCCTCTGTCTGCTTTCCTGGGTGTTTGGCTGCTGGTTTATTCTTCACATCATTTCTGCCTTTCCACACTGTCAAACCCAGGACTGACATCATCACTCTAATCCAATCGTCTTTCTGCTCACGTACCTCAAGCCAATCAGTCTCCACTTTGCATACTTTAAATCTCACTGCTTACCTGTCATTCTGCCTTTCATTTGGGCAGCCCACCTCCTCCTCATCTCCACCTCATCCAAATCACTCACTCAGCGCACCATCCAAGCCTCCATCTTCATCTTCACCACCAGTGTCTAGACTTCAGGGGGTCCTGCTATCCTATCCTGCAGCTAGTCAGTCACCAGAGTGTGGGTGACTTTTGCACAATATGTGCAGCACTCTGTGACCCCTTTGTTAGAAATACCACTTTCAGCTGATCATGGAAAATAAAAGAGAAGAAATTTTGCAAATTGACTTGTTGCAACAGTGACATCATGTTCATTCAGTGAGCTCTTTAGAACAACCCATTCTTTCATAATTTAATACACCTGGAGCAATGGGACGAAATCAGAAATTCATATGTGTGATCCAGTATGTTTGTCCATATATTGTATATAAACAAGATCCAGAACTGCAGGTTTTTTGACTCATTTAGCATGGACAGGAACTCTATTCACTTGCAAAATTTGCGGAGGCACCCTTAATGCTGAATGAAATGTTGCATATGCAGGTTTTGGAGCCACATCTGCTGCCACGCAGATGTCAAAACACATTCTGAATGAATTACAACAGCATGGCCTGTGAGAGGATTCTGTTTGCCTGCAGACGACTGTGAGAAATAAAAATACTCTAATATATGAATAAAGTATATTCAATTTCAAAAGAGAATTGGAAATAAAGAGAAAAACAATACAATACAATACAATACAGTACAAAAAAGACTCTCCAATGGTCAAATCATTACAAACCAAGTGTGCAGCGTTTCTGCTGAATACGGTTCAGCTGATCTAAAGATCTGGCAGTGGTCCACGATCTGTTCAGCATCGCTCCACAGCTGAGGACTACCGTTACAGAAAAGCAAAAGGCATTCTGAAAGATGCTCTCCTTTGCTACATTTCCAATCAATCTGCCTGGCAGCTCCTCTGTTCACAGTTAAGCAGCTGTTAAATTGTTTTGGTTAATTTATATCTGAAGGCTCTCGTTACGCAGCTCTCCCTAAAAAGCTCTCTCGACACCCATGTCGAAGGGTTAAGATTTTTGATTTTCATCAGCGAGCCGCGTTCCCTCCCTCCTCCACCTCCACCCCCTCTTGCATTTGGCCCCCTCTCTCTGCCGAACCTATAGCTGATATCTTTCAATCAAGAGCTCTCCTGTCCTTGCAATCACAGTGTCATTGTTCATGTCATGTTGTGGAAAGCTCTTTTGACAGAGCGCTGTGATGAATCACCTGGCTAAGGCTTTTGGAAAAGAGGCCTTCAGATCCCCATCGCCCTCTTTTTCATAGGAAAAAAAACAACATTCAATTCATTTCTCCTGCTCTTTCATGTCTCCTGCTGCTTTTTTCGTTTTCGCACACAGTGTTTTAAAAGTTATTCACTGAAAACCCTCCTCTTTTCTTCTCACTGGGCTTCGCAAAGCAAATATCTGGCGGGTTTAGTTCATAAAAGAAGCGCTTTTACTTGCTTAAGGTGCTGACGGCAGGGCACACTCTGTTATGTTGGAGGCTTAAAAAAACAAAACTTTGCAGGGTAAGTCTCAGCCACCAAATTAAGTGGCAGAGGCTTCTAATTCTTCTCTGCTCACGCCGTGGAAAAACGAATCCCCTGACTCTTTTGTCCAGTAAGCCCTAGCAATGTAGAGGAACTTGTGCTCTTTTTTTCTTTTTTTTTTTTTTAAAGTTTGCCATGAAATTTTTTTTTTTTTTTTTTCTTTTTTTTTACTCTTTAAAGGTGAAAAGTGGGCCG
>VOQJ01010788.1:8584-20779 GCA_015052665.1 Apistogramma diplotaenia
AAAAGAAAAAAAAAAAAAAAAAAAAGAAGAAAATATAAGAAAACACGAGGATACAGTACAGCTCCACTCATCAGTCTTTGTCAAGTTGAGCAGTGATTCGGTATAATTATGCTCTAATTACTATTGTGCCAATCTGTAAAAATGTCGTGTTCTGAGAGAAATTCTCCCTCATAGGTAGATGGCATAAATGCAGAGATTCACCAGCATGTCATTTGCTAGAAACATATTTGGTATGCACATTATCATTTTCAGATATTTTTTTTTTTCAAGGCTAAACCTGGAGTCAGACGTCACTATTGAATGAAACCTTCAGCTATGAAATTAAATTGGACCTTCTTTGAATTCTAGCTCTTGAAATCTTGTTATCTTGAAAGACCTCTATTCCTCCAATCCCTGGAGGGCTGTCTGCATGAGCGCCAGCTATGTGTTAACACTCTTCATCTAGCCAAACACAAGCCTTGTGGCATTATGCCTCGCTAATCCTCTCAGACAATGAGAGATCGAGGCTTCCAAGTCGGTCAAAGAATAGCCACAGGGATATAAAATCAAAGGCCCCAAATGCCAAATAATATAAATTTTGGATTTTCTTGTACTGATAATCACGTTGATCTATTTAAATCATCGTACCACACACAGAAAATCCAACTGAATGAATTTGTTTTTTTAAATTTAATTATATGCTTTAATTGTGTATTTTAATTCGGCATTGACATAGCAGAGACACGTGTTTCATAAAAGGTAGAAAACAGACTCACACATGTCTGATTCTTACAAAGAGCTTCAAGGAAATTGGGACTTGGGTAGGAATGTTTTTAAAATGTTTAAGATATTTTTTAAGAAAACATGTCAGTTGGCACAATTCAATATTATGTCAAAGTCTCAGGCTGTATGTATGCAGCAAACCAATGCTGAGAGCTGTCTGAGTTGTGAGGAATTTGATCATACTTGAGAGGAGAAAGCTTTGACTTTGAATAATTATGTGCTGCTAAGCTATGAGACAAAAGTATTACAATGAAACATGAGCTTGGGCCTAATAAGGGTAAAGTTTTCCTCACCAAAAAGTGGCATTACTGGAGTGTGCCACATCGATATTTCACAATAAAAGCTGCACGTTGTTAAACTTCTACATGGAGAGCAGGCAGTGCTTTAACTTATCTGCGTGCATGTACTGCCATCTTGTGGTTTGGATTCAATGGTATCACTCGTACATGCGAGGTTGTCAGGGTTTCAATAAGTCTTTTGCGATTTGACCTTCACAAATCTTACGTAATAATTTAAATGCAGGCAAAAGCAAATTGATATCACCAGCATGTTTTTGTTTTTTTTAATAAATAAATAAATTCACTGGTAATTTTAAGACTTTCAGTAAGCTTTTTGGATTTCCATAACATATCTTCTTTCAGACTAGTCAGGGAAACAACATCCAAAATGCACATTTAGGTGTTTCTTTTACTACACTTTCTTTACTGGACTTCTAGGACTTTTAGGAAGAAAGATGATTTACGTGACTCAGACCAGCAACAACCAGGCCACATTCAGAGTTAGAAACTAGTGATCTACTGGGATTTTCTCACACAACCATCTCTAGGATTTAAACCCTAGAGATGGTCCAAAAAAGAGAAAATTCACAGTGAGCAGCAGTTCAGTTTGCCAATGCCTTCTTGAAGCCAAAGGTCAAAGGAGAGTAGCCTGGTCGCTTTGATAGGAAAGCCAAAGTAACTTAAATAACCATTCATTACAATCAGTGTCTGCAGAAGAGCATCTCTGAATGCACAGCAGGTCAAACCGTCGACAAAACTCATCTCAAACAGTTTTTTTGAACATGACGATCAGTTCACTCAACCTAACAGAGCACCTCTGGGATGTGGTGGAACAGGAGATTCACACGCAGCTGACAAATTTGCACCAACTGTGTGATGATTTCGTGTTATTATGGAAATCTCTGAGGAATGATCCCAGCAGCTTGTTGAATCTATACCACGAAGAATCAAAGCAGTTATGTCCAACCTGATACTAGCGAGGTGCCTACTGTACCTAATACAAGATAAAAATTTCAAAAAGACAGTATACAGGTGAAGACATAAGTGTTGGGATGGCCTGCCAATAAATTAAGGAGATGTGAGGTACCGCATATTGTGAAGTTATTGATGGCAGGTCTGACCGCAGGTGGTTGTTCTATGTTAAGGAGTCCACTAACAGCGGTTAGTGACCAACACACTGTTAGTGGACACATTAACAGTGGTGCAGATGTTTCCTAGATACACACCTAAGATTTAAATTAAAAAATAGAATTGAACTTCCTCCATATTTGACTGCTCTGCAGTCAGATTAGCAGTGTGGACAAAATCACTTGTGGAATTATACAAGAACGGTTTGCCTAAATAGCTTTGTGGACACATGCTGTGCAGGCTTAAACCTAACATATTTCTCAGGCACAAAGAAAGTCTAGACACAGAAAAATAACAATTTAAAACTGATTCAAATTCTTGAGGAATCCTCCTGTCCGGCCTGCAAAGTCTGAATGCAAAATACTAGTTTCATTATTGAAAAAAGACACAGTTTAAAGACTGTGTGTAAGCAATAATCAGAGCTCCACAACTGAAATATATTTTTGCTCACCATCATACTCAGCCCCATCCAGGGAGGTTATAAGCTACCACACCCATTCTTCCTGTTGTTATTTTCAACAATCCCAAACTTCTTTATTATGTATAAAGTCATGTGTGATGATAGATATCTGGATCTACAGTATATACACTCGCTGACAACTTCATTTGTTACATCTCGCCAGTGTATGATGTGTACACTGTGGTTATAAAGGGGTGGACATGGTAGGTAACAATACCAGGGTATGCTGTGGCATTGTTCAGGGCCCAGAGAATATACCCCACACCATTACATCACCAGCACCCTGAACCATTGATACAAGGCAGGATGGATCCATGCTTTCACGTTGTTTATGCCAAACTCTGACCCTGACGGTGCAATGTGGCAACAGAAATCGAGACTCATCAGACTGGTTAACGTGTTTTCCAATCTTCTGCAGCCTCTGTTTCCTCTTCTTAGCTGGCAGGAGTGACATTTGGTGTGCTCGTCTGCTGCTGTAGACGCATCTGCTTCAAAGTTCAATGTGTTGTGCATTCAGGGATGCTCTTCTGTATAATGAATAGTTCTTTGAGTCACCATTGCCTTCCTATCAGCTCAGTGCAGTCTGGACATTCTCTCCGTACCTCATCAAAAGAGAATGGCATCAACAAGAGAAATGCTACTGGATATTTTCTTTTCTTGGGCTAGTCTATGTAAACACAAGAAATGGCTGTGTGGGAAAATCCCAGTAGATTAACAGATTCTGGAATACCACCAACCATGCCACATTCAAAGTAACTCAAAATACCTTTCTCCCCCATTCTGATGCTGGCTTTGAACTTCAGCAGGTCATCTTGACCATGCCTAAATGTACTGAGTCGCTACTGTTTGATTGCTTGATTAAATATTTGCTTTAATGAGCAGTTGAACAGGTGCACCTAATAAAGTGGCGGTGAGTTTATATTATTATATTGTCATGCTTCATCCGTTAAAGTGCAAATCTGTTACTGGAATATATGAAAACATATAAGAAAAAGAGAAAAAAAAAACAGTTTTGACCCTCGCAGCACTCCGTACTTGTACAGTGTGTCATTGTATGACGTTTGTACCGTAGAGTCAGTCGTTCAGTACTAATATTAGCGAGCTTTGTCTAGAAGAGAATATGTATTACAGAACCAGATAGTTGTTATCCAAGTGTACTCACTTTAAAGCTTTGGTGTCGTTTTTTTGCCCCGTCGGCAGTTTGGAAGTAAAATGACGGATTTGACAGATTCCCTGACCAAAGAGGGCTGGTAGGTAGCATGAAAGCTAATTTCTGAATCAGATAGCTAGCTAGTACTACTAATGCTACTACCACTACTGCTGTTAGACCGGTGTTTTCTAAAATCAGTAATGAACCTTCTTATAACTTAAAATATAGGTATAAAGTTCACCCTAGCACTTAGGATTTTGTGCGTTGTGGCAACGTATTTACTTGTACCGAGGGCTAGCTAGCAACCTGGCGAGATAAATGACGCTAGCTATGCGATACAGGTTTAGCATGCTATTATTATAACGTAGACTGGCGCTGGATTTTGCGTGAACAGAGTAATAACGTTATATGTAGCACCAGTCAGACATATCTGGATCAGTTATTAAAACTAAGCTTCTGAACATCCAGCTATAAACCCTCAGTACTTCATGTTTTGCGCTTAGTTAATAGGGTGACCCTTTCTAGAGTAAGTGTTTGTCAGATGAATAATAATAATAAAACTGTCGATAACAGATAAACGCATTCAACAGTGGCTCTGAGGTTACTTACGCGTCTGTCCTGCACGCGTAAGTAACCATCTTCACCATCTAATCAGATCACAGACTGGGAACTTAACTCTACAGGACAAAAACAAAACTACAAAAATATACAGTTATCACAATAAAGACTGTCTTAAATAATACTGCAGATTTTTTTTCTTATGTTTCTTCCTCTATATTAAGTATTGATAAATTTTGCAATTATCTTTATCTGGATGAACAATATGCTGTTAAGATTGTGAAAATGCTCGTGAAGCAAGCAGTATATAATGTGTCATATTAAGCTATAAATTTACCCTTATGTGCAAGAACTGTAATTTAATTGTGGTGGTTGGATGGGAGAGGTTTTTTTTTACTATTAGCATTTTATTTTTCTTTTATTCAGTGGCAACATTTTCATGTTTGAGTTAAGGTTTTGTTGTTTATAAATGTTTAGTTTGTATGTTGTTTATATTATATAGTGTTTTGGCTCATTTATTAATCATAATATTATGAGATTTAGAAAATTTTAAATATTACCATGCAAACATACAACAGTGTGTGCAGGTGCTTGTGTTCCAGCCATATACACATTAGAGTGAATATGCAAATGCGCCAGTACCTCCATGTGCTTGTTGTATTGATGAATTTGATCAAACTCTAAAATACAAATGTTTCCATTTGTACTGAAAAAGTATTTTTTTCAAACTAGTTTTTAGATAGGTTTTAGTTGACTATGATAACCATAATAGATTTTGTTTTGATAGTTTAAGGTTAAACATGTTGACCTGAGACTACCTGAAACCCTTTACAGCTTCATTTGTTTCTTCTGTACTGCAGGTACCTCAGTGATGAAGGCATAGCAGACCTGAAAGGATCCGCTGAGAAGATAACACACAGCGACATTATTCGTATTGCACTTGATGTAAGTTTAATAAACAGACACCATCAGAATAGTAAAAGTAGTTCTTTTTAACCAGTTTTATTAGATATTTCATTTACCAAATAGATTAAAGAGGGGAATGCATAAATATCTGCCAAATAAGTGCGTGTAAACTCATTGCCTTTGCTGTGTGGAGACCCATTCATTCATACTTATATGCCTATTCATCCTTAAAAGGCACCTTTCTGAGCCAGAAATAACATCCTTTCCCTCTTGGATCATTGCGAAAAGCTCACTCAGTGACTGCCCACTCAAATTATCTCATCAATCAACATGAGACCAGGAATCTATTCATTGTTATAGCATGGAATGAATGCAGGCATTATAATTATGTTTTTATAATAATGAACTGTATTTTTTATTTGATAAGCGACTAAACACAATGTAAATGTTCATAAAAGGTTGACTGACAAAGATACTGCGCACCTGACCTGCAGCAGCAGACAAGTCGAGAGCGCACAGGCATCGCATTTACTGCAAAAACATTGCCCTTTAAGGTTTAGCATGGCGTGCTGCCAAAAGGGCTCACACTGTATTAGCACTGCATACCTGGTTTAATCAGCTTGTTGTAACTTTGGAGCCGTACTTGTAGGGGCTTAAAATCATTAACATTTTAAAACTAGGAGTAAAATTAATTTGGAGCCATTGATGATTTGCTGCCGGAATGGTGCGTTTCATTTCATCACAACTGTGTATAGAGACATTTTGCTACCATTGCTACGTTGGTTGGTTTTACTGGGAGCACGTACTTTGTTCAGACATATTGTGTGCTGCAGTAAAACCGGGTTGTAAAATTGGTTTGGAAGGAACACACATTTGGAGTTTTAATGTTTATCTTAATCATGGCTTGAAGGAATTATAAAATCGTTTAAGAAAACAATAAAATTGTGTTACATATGTAGGTTAAATAAAGCGGCGATTGAATTTGAAATGCCATGGGCTCAAATTCTAAACCCTGCATATAACAGTTATTCCATATATTAGCCCATAGATTTATGTTGTACTCTAATAGTATATATGCATGGTTACGTGTTTGCTTTGCAAGTTCTCCTCTATATTAAAAGTAAGAGTAGATCTGATTGAATAGTTAAAATAGCATTTTCTTTTTCATCTGTTTGTCTCATCACCGTCACATGATTATTTTCTTCTAATAAAGCAGCGTTTGTTTTGCAGACAGATCTCAGGACTATTGGGAGAAAATGTCTACCATCTGATATCAATAGTGGAAGAACTGAGAAGGTGAGTGGCATACATACTGTTGCACCACCATTTCAATGCTAAATTTATGAAACTCCGTTAGAAATGATATGCTGCAGCCGCTGGTCTCTTAACATCGGAGTCAACCTTAAACGGCGGTTCTTATTACTGCCACTAGATGGCCCTAGCACACTGACAAATGAGGATCAAGCAACCGCTTCTTTGCTTGTGAAAGTGAAGCCGAGCAAATGGAGGGGCAAAAAACCCAAATATGAAAACATGTAATTTTATGTGCATTTACCTCCTGTTCCTTTCAGACTCAGAATATGATACACCCCCATTATACTCTGGTAATGCACTCTGCCTCGTACATATAATGTGTAAATTGCACTGTATTGCACCATACACTTTTTTGTATGTCGTGTTGTATGTAGATTTACACATACCTTTTCCCAGAAGTAGAACCCATACTTTTTTGTGTGAATAGTCCTTTCAAAAGCGTTTAAGCACAGCGGTCGCTGTAAATCTAAATGTAAGCCTTGAGGCTGTTTGGAGGAATAAATAAACCTGTGCCGACTTAAGTATGCTACAGGGAAAGAAGTATTGTTTTGTTTTGTTTTGCTATAAAAAATCAGAGTAATCCTCAGTACATACTAAAAACTCCTAGAGGCTTTTTCAGTATTTTGCTGTAATCCTCCCCCACACATGCAGATTTTCCTTTCAAGCCACCCTTTTTTGATGTCTTTTGTACATGGCCAGTTGGAGGGTCCATGTGTCCTCCAGGTGCAGAAGGTGAGAAACATCTCAGCTCCTAAAGACCACGAGGAGTCCCAGGGTGCGCCGCGAATGCTGCGCCTACAAATGACAGATGGCCACACCACCTGTGTAGGACTGGAGTTCAAACATCTGTCTAAGATCAGGTATAATAGTTTTGTTGCATTTAAGAATATGTTAAGTAACAGGTTGTAGTGTAATGTTCATATCTGGGAAGGTAATATAGCTTTAAAACTCGTAGAAAATAACATTATTTGTCTTATATTTAAAAATAAATACCTGTAAAAGCTGCCTTTTGTTAGCGGCATAGATGCAGATCCCAGTGCATTCAGCTGGTCTCTCATATATTTAAAACTAATTTGTACCATTCTGCACACACCCTCCTCCTTCACCTCCCTGTCAACATTTTCACCCCACCACATGCCTGAATTTTCCCTTTATCTGCAATTTCCTCGCCGTGGCAGCTGATCTAACAATTCTTAGCCTTAATTACATCTCCATCCAAGCTACCGTGGCCTTGGTGACTGCTGCCATGGTGACTAGCCAGTCTGTACAGGTGGAGTGGCCAGAATGTGGGCCTTGACTTCCTGATGGGAAGAGAGGAGAGAACAGAACAAATCCCCTCTTTATGAGCGGCACACACACACTGGCTACCAACAGCGCCGGTTAGTGTTTCTTATGAAAGTGTCCGCTTTAGTGTGCGTGAGGCCATAAGTGAGAGGCAAAGAAGGATGAACTGGATTACAGGACTGTTCAGTGTGTGAGACAGTGATATATTAGAGAGAGATGACAATTAAGTAGCAACACTAAGGGTGAATAGTGCGTTTGTATGCGATTGAATCAAGGATAGCTGCTGCCTCATTTCTGCATTTGCCGCTATCATGAGAACTTCTGTCATGATAGCGGTGGAATCATCTATCCCAGAGGTTTGGAGTGAAATCCCTAATTGTTGCTTTGGCATCCGGCATCAGTAGCTGGAAATCCCTCTAAGTCCCTGTGCTTTCCTAATGAGAGAGGCAGAGGCCTTATCAGGCCTGATGAGATAGAGGGGCTTTTAATTTACCATGAGGATGGGTGAGCAGCTGGGATTATTAATAGTCTCTCCTAGCCTTGCCACCCATCTGCTGGCACAGCTCCATGTCATTTATAAAGTGGTATGGGTAACGCAGTGGGGTGTGGGGCTTGGTATATGCAGTTATAATGTGTTAAACCTTCAAATATATTTAACAATAAATATATGAAATAGTCTTTCATCCATACTGGGTATTCATCCTGTTTTTGCTGCTTTGTTTTTCAGTCTTAATATTGTATATTCATTATTATTATTATTATTTTTGAAATGTTTGTTTTTCAGTCTCAATACCCCACCAGGAACAAAGGTGAAGCTTCTTGGTACAGTCCAGGTTAAAAATGGTCTTTTACTGCTTGATGATTTAAAAATCTCTGTCCTTGGAGGAGAAGTGGATCACATGGTGGAGAAGTGGGAACTACAAAGGGTGAGGGTCAATATTTTAATGACGGATCAGCCACTGTGGCTAAAAAGATGTCATATTTTAGTAGTCATTTTAAATCTGTAATAAAGGCCACTGCTGCTCTGTCATTAGCCATCGCTAAGGTTGCATTTGTCGGAGTGTTTTTTTTAAAAAGGAGTCCCTTTATCCTTCAACCTGCAGAGTCTGGCCAAACACAGCAGGAGTAACATTGGAGCAGAAGGTGGACCTCCTCCCTTCGTGCCATTTGGGCAGGTGAGGAAGAACGTTTCATAGTTCACCTGAAAAGCAAAATATTCAAAATGATTAAAAAATAAATAAATAGAATGTTTCTGAAAAGAACAAACAAACTAGAAATAATAAAAATGTAAAATCAAAAACCAACAAAATTATTACAGACAGGAGCATTAATATGAAATTAGCTTCAGCAGTGATTTAATGGAAGTCACGTATTAGTGAGTAACAGTAACCTCATAAATGTATGCAGGGAACCAAACACAGGTCTGGCGCCAGGAGTGCCCCGATCTTGGCAATGTTCTTTCTGATCTTTTGGAACAATTGCACCTTCATGAATCTTTAAAACCGCACGATTGCAGTGTGTGTAATACAGCAGAATTAAAAATGAAATCTCAACTTTTTTTTAAATGAAATTATACAGCGAATACCTACGTTTAAAAATTACTGAGCGCGAGTCTCGGCAAGGATCACGGCTACCAAGTGAATGCATTTGTATCAGCTTGACACTTGGATTTTGGGATTTCCATTCCAGATTTGCTTGAGCTTTGTAAAGTTTGATGAGGGGCATTTGGGACTTATTTAACAATCTCTAGATCTTCAGCGTAACTGTATTTTCTAATGCGGGGTCACTGCAGGGCTTAGTGTTGAGTAAGTCTGCTTTGGGTCGTTATAGATTACTCTGTTCCAAGGTATTTGGCACTGGAAAGCAAATGTGTGCGCCTGCATTTTGCTTGGATCGGTGTTCTGTCAGTGAGTCAGTTTTACTTACCGCAGTTCCTGCTCCTCAGAAGCATTCTCACAGCGTGGAGCTTCTGCCATCATGCTTCACAGCAGGAATGTTTTTAAAAGTGTAGTTGTGGTGTGTTTTTTTACCAGACATATTCCCGTCAGAAGGCTTTAGTTTACATCACATCAGACAGTAGATTTTTCTTTTTTTTTTGCCTCAAGCTCTGAGTTCAGAACATTTTACTTACAGTATGATCATAATAACAATAATGCAGATAGATTTCGTTTTGTCTGCTAATCCTTCTCAAATCACTTAGTCCTTGTACCTGTTCTTTGGTTTGCCTGCCTAGTCTACAGCCCTAACACAATGTTACTGCACATAACAAACAGCGATGTGCTCTCACTGCAAGGTGAATTATTATGTAACAGAAAACTGTATCTGTCCCTAACCTAATAATTGCACAACTTTCTTAATTTTCACTCTAAATACAGGATAATTAAGTGCACTTAATTAGCAAGCCATTTCATTTGTGGATGAGCAAAGTCTCATAATTATGATGAATATCATTTTAACACAACTTGTTACATTTCTGAATGAAGTTACTGTATGTTTCCACTCTTGTAGACTACTCCTTAATACTCTCTATACTCTTAAGTACTCAGTTTAATGTCTGTTAAAGCAAACGGTGACTGAACCTACTCAAAAGTAAACACCAAAGCTCCAGTCATTTGCTGGTCCATGTGACTAACTCATCACGTCGTGCAGTCTCGGAACAGCTGCAGGAAGTGATGAGTTCCATCTCGTTGGCACCGAGCCACCGACGGTAATTGTTTTGAAATTAAATACAGTTTACAGTCAAGTTTGAAAACACCAGATGAATTCATTGTAGTTCTAGTTTGAATCCATAAGTAGTGCAGATTGCTTAAGAAACCGTGAGCCAGTGAAAATCTCTGCAGCATGTTGTCACTGTCCCTGTAGAAGTGCGCGAGGAAGGATGAAGTGGACGGCAGAGAACTGGACCAGAGAAAGACCCTGCTGACTCATAATGTGGTCAAAAGTACCGACGAGAATGATGAGTTTGAAAAGCAGCGGACAGCAGCTATTGCTGAGGTTGCCAAGACCAAAGAGGTACTTTATCGGTTACTTTATCAGTTGTTTTGTAGAGCCTTATGTTTGTTTCAGAAAAGTTGTAAAAACAGTCATGATTTTTTTTCACCTTTGTGGAAAATTATTTTCAGAACCACCGTTTTTGCCATGTTAACAATTTTGCTCCTTATTGATTGCACAAGTGACTTAATTTGTCCACAATTTGAAAAGAAATCTGCACTCTTTATTGGCATTCACCTCAGCCCTAATTGCCTCTGACAGCTGCGTAACTCTTCAAATTAAAAATCATAATTACATTGTCAATTGCAGAGTTGCTTTTCTTTTATTGTATTTTTCGTCCAACCCTGCAGCTCTATTGATCCTAATGTTGTTTCCTTGTCAGGGCCCCCGCACGTTTGGCGGTGGAGGAAATGCAGGCAGCAATTTATCCAACGCTGCCTCCTCCTCCCGGAGCCGAGACTCCTACCAGCAGAGGAGACGGGAGGACCGGGTTGAAAGAACGGAAAGCAGACAAGATGGAAACTACAGAGAGCTGGTGAGAACACGAAACATAATCCAAAACCATAAAAAAAAATGTTGTTGAAATAATGGCCTTACCTCACATTACTGAAGTCCCAATTCACTGTAACAAAGCAATTTAAAGGTTCAAACTTGCTCTGTGTTCTTCTGTGGTTTCTTTAGTCTGCATTGAAGTCTTATTTCATGGTTCAGAGATTGGGTGAGGCATCGGTTATAATATTGTAGAAATGTAAATGGATTAGAGGCCTGGTGAGGTTTTCCAATCAAGTGGCAGTCCATTTGTCTTGCTTTGTGTTGTATCCTGCCAGTTTTTCTAGTCTGAAAGGTTTGGGCTGAACACATACATACAGCAGAACACAATATTCTGGTGTTTGATGAGGGAGTGGTGTTGATCGTTTTAGACTTCAGCACGCTCTCCCAGGTAAAACAGAACTTAAAAGGGGGAGCCCTGGTGGGTTGTTTTTCCACTGTCACACTAAACTGTTTTTAAAATGAATTCTTTTACTCCTTTAACCTCGTAATAATTCTCACAACCACCATGTGCATGTCATTGTCCTCCATTACTCTACATTTTATACCTTTTCCGCTCAACAACTATGTTTCTTTTTTTGGTCTTTGTTTCATTTTATTTGCCGGGTAGGTTGATGAGCGTGCTCTGAGGCACATCATGGAGATGGGCTTTAACAGAGAGGCTGCTCGACAGGCTCTGATGGACAATAATAACAACCTTGAGGTGGCACTGAACAGCCTACTGACTGGATCTTCTGGTAGCAGACCTGGCCCTGCGGCAGTTGAATTTAACAAGCCACAACCTAGAGGTACACACACACACACACACACACACA
>VOQJ01010788.1:26889-40405 GCA_015052665.1 Apistogramma diplotaenia
CATTCACACCTGTGGTCAATTTAGAATCACTAATTAAACCAGTGCCATTCATGTCTTTGGACTGCAGGAGGAAGCTGGAGCACCTAGAGCAGGCATGTCAAACTCGCGGGCCGCTTCCGGCCACGCCCCCTACTTCATGCCGAGAATTGGCGTTAAAAATATGGTACAATTAGGCCCTTTAAGTTACCTTTTTGACATTCCACTTTCTCCTCCAGTTGAGAGGGTTGACTGGAATGTCAAAAAAGTAACTTAAAGGGCCTAATTGTACCATATTTTTAACGCCAATTCTCGGCCTGAAGTAGGGGGCGTGGCCGGAAGCGGACCGCGAGTTTGACATGCAAACTTTACACAGAAAGGCCCCAGACTGGATTCAAACCCAGGACCAGTGCTAGCCACTGTTCCGCTGATTGTGTATCTAACATACTCTGAATGAATGGCAGCAACTCAAATGACCTCTTTTTCACCGAGCAAAGAAAATATCTTCCTTGAACGAGGTGACTACATATGTCAGATGTGAAAGTAAAACTCTTGAGTCCACTGGGCATTAAGAAGTTATTAACACTTGATACTAGAAGAGGTTTAAACGCTCCAGAAGGTTTGTTTGCATGGTGTGTTCATTTGTTCATGGCCTATTCTCTTTTCCCTGCTCGTGGAAGGCTCGGGGTTGTCATTTGCATGTGAATCAAAGTATATAAAGTCAAACCACCATCTGGCAGATGGCTACACCACTAATGTGCAAAACAAGTGCCTTCTTGTTTATGCTGTGCTGCAATCTCTAGGAAAATGTGATTTGTTTCGCAAAGCACTTACCATGTGAGTGAAATTATAACAGCCATAGTGCTGTAGAGGATGTAGAGTGCCACCTTCACTTCCAGCCTTTGCATATGATCTACCACTTTGTGACTGAACAAATCCAAATGGTATATCTGATTTGAATTTGGTTGTAGGCATGACTTAGTGCTTTACTTTGTGTTTAGCCTTTAGGCATGACTGGGTATTTTACAGCTAAAGATTCTTGTTTATTTTCATGGTTGTATACAGATGGGAAATGGGATGACTATTCATTAAGACTTTAAATTGTCTCAATGCATGATCGATGCATTGGTGACTGTTGTGATGTCAACACACAATCACAACCTTTGACACTCACAGTTTAGAAATGCATGACACAATGTATTCACCTGATAAATGCTGTTGCTGGAAAAAAAAAAAGCACTGCCAGAATAGCAACAGATGATAAAGTGGAGTTGTAGGAGGTAGCCACACAAACTAAAGCTTTCTGCAGAAAATCTCATCTTTTCCATTTATTGTGGCTATTTCCCTGCACAACTTCCGTGCCATCTGGGAATCCCTATGCTGTTGCATTGATGAATTGTGGTGATGCCTCTAGAGACTCGCAGACTTGTGCCTGCAGCTCATTTGTTGTGCCAGCAGCACTGCACACACCAGGTTACAAAAACTGGGAGGTCTGTGGCCAGCTGAAACATCACCAAAGCACCTCATGCGCCAACAGTAATGATGTCACTTTTGGAGTGTGCTGCTGTTCACAAGGGCAACAGTGGCGATGACATAAAGTAGCATTATAGTTCAAACAAAGGCGTATGCAGACGGGTGACAAATTCAAATAGAAACCAACATAAACAGTCATAGATTCAGCCTAGTCTGTACAATGAGACAACTGAAACAAATATCTAAATTGAAAAATGTTTTCAGTTCAGACTTTGATGAGTCCACCTCTACAAATTGCGTCAAACTGACTTAATACCTGCCTCTTTTCCACTGAAGCAGTGCCAGTACCTACTCTAGTATTGTTGTACCAGTTCTGATGCCTAACGACTGATCTCTCCACAGCTCTGATGGAGCTCAAAACATAGCTAAAAAAAAGTGTTTTAAAAGCAAAATCCACACCTGATTTTAATTTAGTTGTTAGCCATTGCAAGGTCATCTTGTTGCAAGGAGACCTTCACTACTCTCAGCACTCCTCCTGCTTTTGTGTTCCTGTCTTAAAGTCCTGTTCTGATGACCAGTTTGTGGTGTGGAAGTCCAATAACAGGACACCACTTGGCACTCTCAATCACACCCCTCCAGGTTTCGCTGTTGTCATCCATGTGAGTGTTGAAGTCTCCCAGTAGGACAACAGAGTCACCAGCTGCAACATCCTTGAGTACCCCACCCAGCCACTCTAAGAAGGCTGTGTACTCTGAATTGTTGTTTGGCGTATAAGCGCAAATGACAGTCAGGACTCGGTCGGGCCAGCGAAACAACACTCTTGTCCACTGGTAATACAGTGTATCACAAAAGTGAGTACACCCCACTCATTTCTGCCGATATTTAAGTATATCTTTTCATGGGACAACACTGACGAAATGACACTTTGACAAAATGAAAATTAGTCTGTGTGCAGCCTATACAGTATATCACTGTAAATGTATTCTTCTCTCAGAATAACTCAATATACAGCCATTAATGTCTAAACCAGTGGCTACAAAAGTGAGTACACCCCAAGAGACTACACCCGGAAATGTCCAAATTGAGCACTGCATGTCATTTTTCCTTCAAAATATAATGTGACTCGTTAGTGTTACTAGGTCTCAGGTGTGCATAGGGAGCAGGTGTGTTCAGTTTTGTAGTACAGCTCTCAGACTCATACTGGTCACTGAAAGTTCCAACATGGCACCTCATGACAAAGAACTCTCTGAGGATCTTAAAAGACGAATTGTTGCTACATGAAGATGACCAACACCCTGAAACTGAGCTGCACTGAAAATCTGTGGCAATAGGTCCCATGATGATTTCGATTGAAACACTTTTGTTTAAATCACTGTCATTATGTACATTGGAGGTCTACAGGCATCTGTAAAACACGGTGGAGGTTTAGTCGTGTTTGGGGCTGCATTTCAGCCAGTGGTGTCGTGGATCTTGACAACATTGATGGAATTATGAATGCAGAAAAGCACTGTCAGATTATGCTCCACCATGCAATATCATCTGGAAAGCATTTGAATGATAAAAGTTTCATTTTTTTCAGCATGACAATGATCCCAAATTTCCAATACAATAAAAGCACATGCAAAAAACATGCAATGGATCACCATCAGTCATATACTGGCTTTACCAGAACCTGGACCTCAACATTATTGAAGCAGCGTGGAGTCATCCTGACAGAGAAAAGAACAAAAGGCAGCCAAGATCCAAAGATGAGCTTTTGAATGTCCTTTAAGAAGCCTGGAGAACTACTCCTGAAGACTTGTTAGTGAAATTTCAAGAAAGCTTGCCCAAGGGAGTACGGGCTGTTTTGAAGAATAAAGGTGGTCACACCAAATATTGTCTTTCAAGTTTGGTAGAATTTGCTGCACCATGTCCCCATTTTCCTAGCAAAATATAAAGAAATGAGGGGTGGCTCTCAAGACTTTTATACAGTTCTATACAGCTATTGGGTGGTATACTGTGGATCAGTACAAGGGTCAGACTCTACTCAGAATTTTACTGCAGTGTCATAAAGTGTACGAATAAAAAACATTTGATAGAAATGACCTAAACCGTTGTGTTATTGAAAAATGGCTGTATTTCTCTGGCTACATCAGCACAATCATTGCTCACCAACTGCCATAAACACCTCACTTGATTCCCTGCATAATAAAATGTAAGCTAATCTCACACCTACTGCAAATGTGCACATGCGAGACATCAGAACTGGACTTCCTTGAAGGACCTAAACTCTGTAACACTTCTCACTATCTCTCAGCTTAGTCACTGAGCACTGACTGACCATGAAGTTTGACTAAGAACTCTTTTTAGTGCATTATGGGAAGAAGGACTGTACCGTCAGTCAGCAAGTCGCACATAGTAATAAACAAGACCATATATTTCTGGACCAGTCGTAATGCTGATTTAATCAGTGCAACTGACACATTCATGGAACATTACTTATTAAAAAAAAAAAGTTTGGCTGATGTACAAACTTCAGTGTTATGACTTCAGTGTTATTACTTGAGCTACAGTTCAGAGGCTCAACGCTTAATGAGCAAGATGGGTGCCGCTTGTCAGTTCTAATGGCTGTTTTCTGTGTGCAGCAGACCATGGCCTGTGTGGGTCATTCTTCAAACATCCTGCCAAACATTTGTTGCCAAGCGCCCCTCGTGTTTCTCATAACACATGACAATATAATGGTCAAATGGGGCCAGTTAGTTCAACCTAAGACAGTATGGACTAAGGGTGAATGATGAATCAGCAGCAGGGTATTGATCTTTGCCTTTACCACATATGGGTCTACACAACAAAGCAAACAGAGTAAAGCACCTTTCAGTCACTTTTATGGAGCCTGTCCAGTTACACCTAATGGCTACATGTCACATGAAGAAGTAGAACTATTGAGTTGAGCTGACTTTGTTGTTTTTACTTTTTTATTGCCACTTATAAACAAAACCCGGAGACGTATTTTTATGTCAAGTGACCTTAAATCAACCTAATCTCGAGAATTTCCATAAGGAAACAACTGAGAATCATTGCGATTCCATAGGGTTTGGTTCTCATGCTAAAGTGGGCTGTGAAGACAGTTGTCTCTGACAAAACTGTATCTGAAGGCACAAAGGACAAAAGGCTTGGATTCACACTTCGGTCAGGATGTTGCTTACATAATCTCATGGCCTCTATAGCTCTGACCTCAGTCCTCCAACGCAAGCAAAAAATCCTTTAAACAGTAGAGCTGCTGGTATGACCATCTGCCTGCTACTGATAAAAAGACTACCAGCATCACACATGATGTGACATGACATACTGGTCAGTGACTGAAGTTTCTGATCAAAGGCATCCGAGGATCTAAAACAGATTTTTCTGTATGGTGTCACAGGTCGAGGGAGACTTTTTTTCATCATGGTGCAGCAGGGCAGCATGTTGGCAGCAAGGAATCTAGGAATGTGTTATGCCTCTTTGCTGAAATGAGATTCAGTACGAGTCAAAAGTTTGGACACACTCACCGTGACTGTTCCAAACTTTTGACTGGTACAGTATTTAATTGTTGATTTGTAAAAGCTAAATTTAGTAAATGACTATTGTCTGTGTTTGTCTACTTTTTTTGTTATTTCATTATCCTATTAATATGAAACAATGTAGCAGAACTTCACTCAGAGAGATTAAATCAAAAATCAATCAATTTTCAAGCACTTGGTAAAATTCGGCAAAAGAATTCACTTTACTGCCTTTCTGTTACAGGTCTAATTACCACACAAGATGCAATAACACAGAAAATAATCACTAAAATTTTACATTTTTGCTCCTTTATCAGGGTTACTGATATTTGTTTCTCAGAATCTGTTTTTTTCCCCCTTAATTTCAAAACACTGTCATCAGATCAGTCATAAAGAATCACAAAATCTGATGAAGCCAACTTTTTTTAGTTAGTGAGGTCTATTTTCTTGTGCACCACTATGATCAAGATGTACAGTACAAACAACTCCCAGCCGCTACAATCTTGTATACAATTTGTTTTACGCCAGTACGCATGGGCATAAAATTATAAACTTTATTTTAAGGTAAGTTTATTATGGAACTACTTTCATAAAGTTGTCCTGTATTCCAATAAAGGGACTGCAATACTTGAAAAAAACCACACAGAGCTGGCTGGATAAGGAGAGTGCTAGTCTGTCAGGCTGATGACATAAAATAAAATGAAAACCATCCAACATCTGGTCTTGTGTTACTTCTTCAGCTTCTGGTTCCATGAGTTTCCTAATTAGGTAATTACTGTATGTTGTGGAGGTACTGAATTGTGAAAAGCAGATCTCCTTTTGACCCAGGAGGAAAAGAGACTGTTTTTGGTCCTGTCTTACAGATACAGTGAGTATGACCCCCTGGGCAAGGGTGCATTCAGCTTCAAGGCTTTTAGAAATGAGATAATTTCCACCCAGTGAGAGGACTTGGTGAATCATGCTGAAAACAGAGGTCGGGACTATGCTGGAAAATGAGCAACCAACTTTTGGGCCTGACACTAAGACTGTAACATGTTCAAACAGAATTTAAAAGAGTTTAAAGTTTCATTAGCAATTACCCTATAGCCACGTTAGCTTTCTGTTAGGGTAGCAGCTAGCAGCTATGGCTAACAGTAACGGTAGATGTTAGAGCAAACATTATCAGTCCTGTAGCATTGATAGACCGTGTTAATCTAACCAGACAAATACATGTGTCTAGAAAGTGTTATGTTTCTTATAAAGTCACAGAGAAAAGTTTATGAGCAAGCAGACTGAAGCAGTGGCCTACCTTACCAACACGTGTGTGTGTGTTACAGTATGAAGACATAGTGGAATAATGGCATTGTTAGGAGAGAATTAATAATCCTGATAGCAGTGTGCAGTCAGGGCTGTTTGCTTGATCCTCCTGAAAAAAGAAACATCTCAATTCTATACATGCTATTTATTTTTCTGCACTTGCTTCTTTTCTGGCCAGAGTGAAAGTCTCTTCATCAGCGCTTCGTGACTCTTTGTTGCAGAGACCAGAGAGCGGCAAAGCAGCAGAAGAGACTCTCATCATAATGGAGTGCTCAGTATCAGTTGCAAGCATATTGCAGCCATCCTGTGTAATTTACAGTGCTAGCATGGACTAATGGTTGTATGGCGAGTGTGCCCAAATGTCTTAGTCTGTACTGTTAGTTTAAAAACTGTAAATTGGCTGCATTTAAGCAGCACTTTTCTAATCTTATCGACCGCTCAATGTGCTTTACACTACAAGCCGTGTTTACAGATTCAATTACACAACTTTAGTACATATACAACACTTGTCCTCACTCACACATCGAGGATATATCTGCTGCAATTTCTGGGTTTGACATGCACACTGGGGGAGCCTGGGACTGAACCCCTGACCTTATGATTAATGCTGGTCTAGTGTTGAGAAAAAAAAAGCTACAGCTCCTTCTTAGCGAAAAGAATACTATTGTGTTGGAAATGGTCCTGCTTAGTGGGGCTGTCAGAAAGATTGAGCCTGACCTGCTCTGACGTCAAAATAATACTTTTACAGAATCAAAAGCACTTCACAAGTCATTAAAGTAAAAATAAATGACAGCCAAGGTATAGTCAATAAAGACATCAATAAAAGGCCTGTCTTTACAAAGAAAATTCAACTTTAAAACAGTCCAGATTGCTGCCATCTTGGTTTACCAAACTATTAAGGCTTCGCCAGCCTTACATTTTGAGAATGAGCTAATGTTCAGATGACCTCATTCTGCTTGATTACAACTAATAAAGCTGACATAATATAAATGTAATTATGTAACGACATGCAGAAATTTATATAGCGTCCAGATTGTTGACTTTGTGTTGATGTAACTGTACTGCACTTCATGTGCTTTTCCATGCTGCTGAACATCCAGTGGAATAATATAAGATGACAAAAAAGAAAAAAAGACTGTGCTGCAACCAAAGGAGGGCCGTGCCTTTGCATTTATTTTCTGGCCACTAAGTTTATGTGAAAAAAAAAGCTAGCGAGCATCACAAGGACTGAAGCATCTTTTATTGTCGTGACTAAAGAAATTCAAACAGATGTACTTCTAAGAATGCAGATCTAGTTATAAAAATGCACTCATTCCTATTCCTAAAAGATTCCCTCAGAGAGACACTCTCTGAGGGAATCTTTTTAAATATGCAGCAGTTATAGGTATTAACAATTACCTCTGAATACTAACAATCACAAGCAGCTATACCGTATACAATCACCAAATTAGGGTCCAAAATGTCATCTGTGCTTGTTGCAGCTAAAAGTGGTTGATGAAATACCTAAAATCTCTTGAGTCCTGGGATTAACCTGTGGACAATAGAGATTAGCATTGCAGCCACAGACCATGATCAACAGAGATGACTAGTGCCATACGGCTTTTTCCACTAAGAGGCTTATATTTCATAGAAGGTTATCTCTGGTCATATGTAATTTACTCTGCAGTTATTAAGGATAGCCACCACCATGTTTCTAGAGCCAGAAAAGGCCATATTTAGACCTCAGGGTGGTTGTGCCAATTTAAACCTTACAAAACTTGGTTAGCTAGAGACATTTGCATAGCCACTGCTAATCCGTGCCAGAATTTCACTTCTCACCAAGAACTGGATCACACTACTGCACAACAGGCAGCATTATTATATGTCATGCTGAAATGACACATTACCTTGCACTAATTGAATGTTTAAGGATGTTTTTTTTTAAGGGCCATCTGCATTGGGGTCAATGTTGCCTCCCTCCTGTGCTCCAAATCCAAGACTAAAATAAGTTTAATTTAACTGCAGTTTTTTTTTCAGTGATTGCCTTCTGTCTTGTGTTACCTATCGGTATCCACGGATTTTATAAAGCAAACCAGCGCTTAATTTTCAACGCCACAGCTCGTAATTAAGCTGAAAACGAAACCATGCAGTTGACAAGGTATGCAAAAACAACCGTAAACGTAACATATGACCTGTGAATGTATCAGGATGCATAAAGTCAAGCTCGTTAACAAGAAAAATATCCAAATGGGGGCATAAAGTCTGAGCCTGCAGCTGGGAGCTTTTTCCTTAAGCAGGCTACAATGCGTTTGTTTGATGTCAGACAGTAATAAATATTTCAGTTATTTGTTGAAGGAAAAGAAGGATGTGCATTCAGGATTTTTTAATTTTATATTTTACTTGATCAAAAATGAATCTAATTACTTGTGTTACAAATAAGACTCTTACTAGCGTAGTCACTGTCTCTGCTGCAATATTGGTCCCCTCAAATCCTCTCTGCCAGGCTGAACTGTTTCCTTTGTGTAGCTGACACCTTGAATGTATCCAATAGCCACACTTGTCGTCTTGAGTACTTGAATACGTTCACTTGCTGTCAGGTTGGAGGCAAGCGGCTGATCTCAAGTACAAATATACTGAATGCTTAACCTGCACCGATGGACATTTTGTTTTAGCATCACTTGAAGTGAAGTGTATCTACTGTAAGTACATCTCACCATGTTGTTAGTTGCTGGTATTGCTCCCATAATTTGATTTAAGGACTAAAGATTTGTGAGCAGACATCAAGGCTGTGGTGCAGATAGTCAGATTATGCTATGTCAGTGAATGTGTTTTAATTGCCACCTGACTGTAGCTGCAATATTATATTCTTGATTCTTCTTATTTGTCCCCCAGCCATTTGATCTTGCATGTGCCATGTGCAGTATTACTTTGACCCAAATGCATTCCACTGACATCCGATAATCCTCCACATCCTTGCAGTTCTACCAGGCACTAGGGCAATTACACAGAACTGCGTCACACAAGTACACACTTGACTGCTTACTGCAAGTGTGGGCTTTGAGAAGGACCCTTGGCATCGGTGCAGTACACCTGAGTACAGTGGACTCGGGAGTCTATTAATCAGACCTGAAAGATCATTTCAGTCTCTTCTCCAGGCTTGCCAGCTGACATTGCTCTTGTGATTTGTGTTTCAAATCCATGCACTTACACACCCCGTAATATTTATAGACAGTGCACACATAGTATTGTACTTAATACTTATAGTTAGCATTATTTAAAAACGATGTGTTGTTTGCTCTTGTTTGAGCACTCGTTTAAAGTTGGTTGGCGTTTGTTACACAAGCATGCAAATCCATTTGGTTTTGGTCAACCTGTTTGTTGCTAGCTGGAACATGTGTCTTTAATCCTCTTTTCTAAAGATGTTACTTAAACCGGTCAATCCTGAAATGTTACAGAGAAGTCTTTTCCCTGTGAAACTGACGAACGGTGACGACAGACACTTTGTTGCCAATTAACAGTCACATGCAAATGAAGGGAGATAATGAGCGCACATTTGAAACAGCAGGGTTGTCTCTGCTATAGAAACAAGAGTAATTTAGCATTTTGTATTATCATATACTTTAAATTATCCTGGCATGTGGCCAAGCTCGGGTAAAGTCGAGCTTCAACTTGCCATGCACTGCCTCAAAGGTTCAGAGACAACACGGGGGAGAAACACGTTACATGGAATGAAAGTTCTCAGCTGACTCTGACCAACCAGTTTGGCGTCGATGAGGACATACTCATTCAGATCTCTATTCTCTAATCTCTAAATCAAACAACCAGTTCCAATTTACTGTGATCATGTACACAAACCACTAACTCAAAGGGTTTGTGGCTGTGAAGAGAAGAGAAGAACTGAACATTTTGACACAAAAATCAAGGATTTGACAAGCCTTTCATATAAGAATAGAAGACGTAAAGTGAAAAAATGATGCAAGGTTTCTCTTTGATTTGGCTTAACTTTATTTAATGGAGAAACAAAGATGAAACAAACCACAAGGCACAATACTTTAGGGTCCATATGGCATTAATAGCAAAATGAAACACATCATAAACATTTATTTCACTAGCCACCTGTTCATATGTCATTATTTGTCCTTTCTCTCTACAGCCTTGAAATTTCCCCTCTATCCCTTTATTTACTGTGCCATTTTTTCTTTGTTTCTTTGTTGTGACTGTCAGGTTAAATGGCACAAACAAAGTGCAAAGGATTAATATGTTCTTTCCTCTGTCTGTTGCCCTTTTATTGCCATCCAATTAGTAGCGCACAGCCCTGTTGTCTCAGCTAAAATCTCAACTCTTATTGGCATTACCTACTGGAAAACAGGAAAAGCATGACATTTCAAGTATGTTAAATTAGTTAACAGGCAGAGTTTACAGCACAGAGCGCATGTTTGTTTGATGTGTGACTGCATAATTTGGCCTTTGGTCTACCCGTTTCCAAATATGGTATACTCTTTCACTTACAGTGTAGCACACCAGTGATCAGCCTCACTCAAAGAGGGCAAATAAGAGAAATGAAGATACAGCTGCTTTTTTTTTCCTTTGAAAAACTGTTTCACCAAATTAGGTAAGTAGACTTAGTGCCCCTTGAAAGAAGAAATAGCTTCCTGAAATGCATGAATGGCTGATATTAACAAGGAACACTCATCTGGCACTCCATTAACTCAGGCTGAATCTACAGCTCGGTCAGACAGCTAGACAATCGGACCATATAGGGCACCTCTCTTCTAAGTCGTTAATACCTTCTTTTTTTTGTTTTAGCAGTGGGTAAGGGAACGCTTTACCTTGGCAATACAACATACATTCAACACACATTCCCTCTTGCAGTGAATTTGTCGTCTTCTGTTCAAAATTTACAGCATGGCAAAAGAGTAGAAAAAAATTGAAATAATGGGCAAATGTTCAACATTATGATACAAGAATAACATGTTTGTTTCAGCTCTTTAAATCTCTCAAATGTTTGCCTAGCCCATGAAGGATAACTTTTTTTTTTAAACATTTCAATCGGGCTGCCTTGAAGACTGAGCATTGACTGGTAGAATATTGAAATTAAATAAACAAGACATGCTCCAATATGAATCAAGGGGGCTATATTTACTCCACATGATTTTACCTACAGGGTGTTAGTGAGTGCAACGCCATTATAACAGGCATACACTCACCAGCAGCTTCACCAGCAGGTACACTGGGCTGGATACCCTTTTGCCTTCAGAACTGTCTTAATTCTTGGTGGTATCGATTCAACAAGGTGCTGGAAACATTCCTCAATGCTTTCGGTTCATACTGACATCATACTGTAGCATCACACAATCGCTGCAAATGTATCAGTTGCCATGATGTGAATCTCCCGTTGCACCACATCCCAAAGGGAACTCAATGTCATGTTCAAGAAACCAGCTTGGGATGATTTGAGCTTTGTTACATACTGTGTTATTCCGCTGGAAGCAACCATCAGAAGGCGGACACACTGTGGTCATGAAGTGATGGATGGTCAGCTATACTCAAGTGGCCCAAAGTGTGCTAAGAAAATATCCCCCACACCCTTACATCACTGTCACCAGCCTGAATAAGGCAGGATGTAGCCATGCTTTCACACCGTTTACACCAAATTCTAACCATTCAAATGTAGCAGCAGAAACTGAGAGCAGTCTCCAATCTTCTGTTGTACAATTTTGTTGAGTTTGTGTGAATTGTAGCTTCCGTTTCCTTTTCTTAGTTCTTAGGAGAGGGCCCCAGTGTGGGTTTCTGCTGCAGTAGCCTATTTGCTTCAAAGTTCTACGTGTTGTGCATTACGACGTATAATATAACCTATAATTATTTGAGTTGGTGTTGCCTTCCAGTCAGCGATAAGCAGTCTGGCCGTTTCCCCTCTCATATCTGGCACCAACGAGGCCTTTTTCACCCAGAGAACTCACACCTGTGACTCAGCTCACGCTTTCACACTTGTGCAGTATTAGCTGGGTCACGTGAATGGGCAGGGCTCTAACCTTTGCTGTCAAAATACTGGATTATTCTGCTGATTAGTTTAAATAAAAACAAATTAGGCAAGAAGCATGTAGGGTGAACGTGACGCTGAGGCCTACTTGGGTGGGCATAGCCAGTTTAAAGCCTGCTCACAGTGTCTGGGTCTATTTACAAAACCATAGTTTTCTGCAAGATATCAATATAGCAAGTGCCTTCACGTTCGTGACAACCCTACATACTGCCTTGACAAGTCAGAGTTCGTAACAAAAGTAATGTATCAAAGGAAAACTACCTGTTGAAATGTTAAAAAGAATTAGAGCTATGTTGATAGTCACACCCATAATCCCACAGGATTTGCTTTAAACAACAGGGCTGATGCTGGTGGTTCTGTACACCTGAACATCATGAGTGTGGGGATTAATACTAGAGAGAGGTTTTGGTTTGTCATACATGGATATTTTTTTAAAGCAGTTTTTCTAAAATTGATGCAAACAGTGCAAAGCACAAATCTCTCAAACAGGACACAAACCTTCCTCTTTGAGTTGACAAACTTGTGGTTTGTGCCACCCCCTCCTCTGTCCCTGTGTGTGAACTGTCACGCTTTCAAACAGCACCTCTCAGCATACAGTATTGAGAGGACAGACTGTACTGCAAAAGGATATCTTGTGCATATACAGTATCTGTGAAGCCAGCATTTTCTGACCGAACTGCAGTACTTGATGCCACGGAATGAGAACAACCTGAAATTTCCCTGAGCACAAACAGAGGCAGAGGTTGACTGCAGATTCTATAATTATCTGAGAGAACGCATAAAGCCTATAAAACCCTTCCTGAACGTTTTTATATATGTTTATCACGCCATTCAAGTCATCAGAGAAAGAAAACAGACAAAAAGTACAGTTTGTCAAAAAGAATTGTTATCAGCTCTAAATTAAATGGCCTTGAGACTCTGGAAACAACTTATCACCAGTGTGCAAATCAAAATATTAATTATGCTTCCCTTTGCCAGCTCTGTCATTTTTTAAGGATTTATGTAGCGGCGTTCCGTATCAGTTCGAAGGGAGCCACTGGAGAATTAGAGTCAGCTGAGTGTAAGACGAGAAAGTGGATGGAGAGTCAGTGGTCTGTGAAATCAAGCACTCTTTGGAAACACACACACACACACACACACACACACACACAAAAAAAAAAAAAAACACAAATTTTCTACTTGTTAGTTACTGTAGATTTTTGAAAACAAAAACAATAATAAGCAAGCATAAAGT
>VOQJ01010788.1:75915-95662 GCA_015052665.1 Apistogramma diplotaenia
TTAATAAAATATTTTTATATGTGTATATATATATATATATATATATATATATATATATATATATAGCAAAACATTGCATTAAAATTCTTCAGAAGTCAACTACTCCAACAAGAGTGAGAGATCCAGTACAGTGACCTTAATTAGCTGTGATGCCTTGCAAACAGTTGCACCTGCATGTCACTCACAGCAGCTGTTCCTCTGATTATGCATAACTGTAAGCTTTAACTGAATCGAAATGGGTAAGTTATGTAAAATTCACTCCTCCGTACAGGTGTCATTAAGGGGTAGATTAGCTGTGCTCTTTTTTTAGAGGCTGCCACTTGGGAAAACACAAGATAAGACACAAAATAAAACAAGTTAATGTGCACAAAGCTGAAATATTACATGATTTAAAAAAATAAAGAAAATGTCCTAAATGGCAATCATAGCCAAACTCTAAAGCATCACTTTGTAGTAGTACCATAGGCCTGTTAGGGCAACAACAAAAAGAAGATTTCAATAGTTTATGGTTTGGTGAATTTGACAGCTACAGTTCCTGATTTATGACAGTACAATAATTTCACAGCAAATGTTATGAATTCACTGTAATACAGTTTTTTATTTTACTTCAGCTGGAGGCACTTTTACATTAAAAATGAACAAACAAGCAAACAAGCTCTGTTATACATCCCTGACTTTTTAATAAATGTGTTGCTCTTCCCTGAATGAGCAGCGTGTCCCCGTATCTCTAAATGCCACCCCAGTGACAGCAATTAATAGAAACATTAGTCAAACTATTTTTAAAATCGGAAAGGAGTCACTTCAAGAACGTTTTGAAACGTCCTTCTCCACCAGTCCTGTTGATGGATTTCTGCATTCAGAATCAACACATGGGAACTCTCTATCGCCTGGGACAGCATTTGGCAGATTAAGTAGAAAGGCAGAAGCAAGGTTTTGTTTGTAAATGAATGTCTGCATGTCTACTAGAAAGTAGGGCTTCTATTTTTACAGCAATATTCCAATGTAAAGCTCACTTTTGGGTATCTGCTAAACTACCTGATATCGTCCTTGATGTCCAGAGTACGATAGTACTATAGTTTACGGTACCTGATATTTTATTGCATTCATTTGGAAATTCTATAGTTTTAAATTCATTACCTATACTATAAAGTACTCACTGTGACCTATAGACCGTTCACTCCATGCCTGCATAATATTGATGTAGTGTTTTAGATAAAGAATAACAGTTATAACATAAAAGAGCTGCATTGCCATGTTGCAATTTTATGACTCTCTTGCACATGTGCTTGAGAAACTCTCGACGACTGTGCTTTATTCATCTGAAGATGCTGTTCTATTGTTATGCTGTCAAGAGTCTCTGCGTAAAAAGGTACGGGCATATAATAAAGCTGTGAAAACTGAATAAAAACAGGAGTAATTGCAAACTTTGGACAAATTCCACTGTGTTGGGCAATTGTTATGGTACTATGACACTTTGCTAATGGCCTCTGCCAAGAACTGGGATCTGGCAGCTTCACCTAATGACAGTGGCCTACAGCACATCTGCACAGGGTGTTTTCAAATGCTCTCTTGCTAACATGCTTGAAACGGGGCATATTTCACTTGCCTTGGACCACAGCAAAAGCAGCTGATGGATATTTTAAATAATTTAATGCTAAAGGCAAATACAGAAAGGAGACAGGGGAAAAGCTTATTGCGGCGGTGGGGTTGAGGGCTCGGATGCAGGGTAGGGGTGGGGCGGCTGGTTCAGGGAGTGGCGTCAAGCGAGAATGGGGGGCAGCTGCCCGGCAGGAGAGTGATTGTGTGCGTGCCCTGTTTTTGCACACAGCGGCTGGCGGGAGAGCAGAGCTCGGGAAGATGTCACATGCCCGGAAGAAAGTGGAAATGTGTAAAACGCCATGAGAGACTAAAGGGACCCTTTGAATGCTCAATGTGTGTTGACGATCATGCAGAGACAGCTGTGCCGCACTGATCAGGTTCTAATGGCAGAACATGATCTATTATTTGGTTATTGGAAAAACAACCAAAGTACAAAAACAATACAAAGTCAAGAAAAACTGGCCCTGCACGACTGACATTAAAAGATGTGATTTAGTTAGTAGAAGAGGCCAAACAGCAAACGAGACAAAAATATCCACCTCAAGGATGTTTCGTGGTGAAGAACTATGCGGTGTAAATGAATGAATTCTTCATACGGTGACACAATTACCACATCAACAAGACAATGACTCCTTAAGATTACACGATTACAATCCAGGTGCAAAGAATTAATTCATACTAACGTGTTAATGAAACATTATGAATTAAGTGGCTAACTGTTAATGAAAGGTCGCAAGTGTTGATATTCTTTAAAAGAGCCAACTCTGAGGTTAGTCAGGTATGCAGGTTTATTAAAAAGAGAGCAGAATTAATTGGCGTTATATGGAATGACACCTTAAGTCTTGATGCTTTAGTAAATATTGCCACATGTTTGGAAACTGGAACTTAAAAACTTAGCTTTAGTGTCATTATATTTGCTTACATATCATGCATATTTCTGTTTATGGTTTACGATCCCAAAAAATGTTGCATTTGAGCAAAAAGGTCGCTAGGTGTGACTGCTCACCCTTCATTCTTCTCTAATGTCTTCTCTATTTTACGCTCTAAAGATGGCTTGTTCTGATCGCTGGCAGCACCGGCATGCTGCTTGCCCTTATGTGCAGGATGTGCTGTTGGCTCTGTCCTTGAGTTGTCAGATATTTAACTCCTACTTTATATTTGATCCATGACAGGATTTTTACAAAAGCCTAATTGGCAGAAAAACTGAAAACCTTGGAGTAGTAGCTCAGGGTTTGTGTGTGTGTGTGTGTGTGTTTGTGTGTGTGAGTGAGTGAGAGAGATTGTATGTATGTGTGTGCATTTGTGTGGCTGGCTAGCTGGGGGGCATGAAGCTGAGAGTAGGGCATTATTAAAAACCATCTGTTTTCCTGCAGAGTCAGAAGGCCGTCTGGACACAGTCTCTTAACAGGCCTTGTTTTTCTAGATGCCCTGAGGCAATATGACAAATTTGAATGCCCAAACTAAAAAGTAGAGGGGGGACCGAAGCAAAAATTTTTTTTTTGCTAATACAAATTTATGTATGTCTTCAAACAAAACTCTTAACACAAGCCTTGCAGATCACAGCAAGGTTAAAGAAACAGGAAAACCGAGTACTTGCCTGAACTGAAACTTTATTTCACGGTTAACACATCACGTACATTTTTAAGCATGTCTCAGTTTATGTTTGAAAAAAAACCCCCACAAACATGAAGGACACATATTTTGAAATCCACTTGATTCACTTTCACTATTCACATTGACCTGCCTGGTCTGTATTAATCTTAATAAGGTATTCAGTATATTCCTGAGCTCTGTGGCAACAGATGCAGAGAATTATGTTGCTAGGCTGCTTCTGCTATTGCAGTTACAAACCAACCACTTACAAAGACGTGGTTATGATTTAATCAGGGTTTTCTTGGTACAGATACATGAGTGGAAATAACAAAAAGTCCATATCACACTTTGTAACGTGGAATCAGTCAATGCAAGTTGAAACTGTCTTGTGCAGCCATATGTACTTGTACTGTACCTCACATTTTCTAATGGTCAGTCTCTAATAACACCTTTAAAATGACCAAGCCAGTGCACACTGAAATTACTGCATATGATTAAGTTTAGACATTGGCACTCGTAGCCAAAGCTTTCTTTGTTTGCATCACAGCGCAATTTCCTCTCGGTTCTGCTCAATGACCCTGTTTTTTCCCCTTCTCCCCTCTTCTTTCGGCATAAACAGACAGTAATGGCGTCTGCATTTTCCTTCCCCCTCACTGGTCCTTCACATGGCTCAGCAGCTTAGCTTGACAGCTCCGCTGCGTGTCAGTTCAATTGGTGGAGTTGAAAGCCTTTTGCAGCATTTGGGTTTGGCCTGATAGAATCCTCCATTTACCTTTTGCCCTCAGGCAGTGAGAGAAAAGGAATATGGTTAAAGCCATGCTGGTAGCACAGACTAAATGAAACATGATCCCTTAAAAAACATTAAAAAAAAAAACGCAAGACAAAAATAAGTCATTCTTTGAGAAACTGAATTAAGTTTCAGTTTCAGGGGAATATTCTGTGTCAAACCCTTTCATCAATCGATTTGGTTGTTTGAAAGACTTAAGTGACAGTGCGCTTGCATGCACAAATGCACACACGAACTCCTGACAGGAAGGTATGTCATTTCCTTATAGTGAGCAACTCACTTAGCTTAGGCAACAGCTTCTCAAAAGGGATTCAATCATGCGATAAGTTGTCTGCAATTAAAAAGGTAACCTCAGAGAAATGAGTTTTACTTTTCATAGTGAGTAAGGGCAAATTTACACCGGTTTAATTTCTAATTTTTTTGCCACTTGCTCCCCTGACACCCGCTGATTTATTGGCCACACTCACAGGCAACTAGGCTTCTAATATGAAACCCAACCCGAAGGGAGTTAGTCTAGACAAAAAGCTAGGAGGTGAGTCGAGTCCCCTCGAGAGGCTCTGAACTGACTGTTGTGGAGCACTGTAGGTGTGAGATGCACTTGTGACGGCAAATGTTTGATGAATGACAGCTGGCTGTCAAAAATTATAGTGAAATTGTTGGCAGGTAGCAGGGGTCACAGCACTATTGTTAGTAATGATAGAAAGGGGGCAGAGGCAGCACTGAAAGCAGAGCAGTTCACTTCTGTCACAACTGTACTTGAAGTGGTGGGCAGGCATCCATACTGAGATGTCAGTGCGGCATCCACAAATGAATGCATCACACTGTGTACTGCCAGAGGGAAAGAAAAAGGTTAGGTTAGGTGTCATCAGAATAACAATAGCAGGTATTATTATTGGATGACAGAACAAGGACATTTCTATTTCTAAAGGACACACATTTGCAACTATGTTCATTTAACATTGAACAGGAGGGGATATTTAGTGAGAGCAACCAATGACCGCACTGATAAACTAGAGATGCTTTCATACTCTAGACAGAGTCAGGTGAGCCAGCTGACTATTTTTCAAATCACACACAGCAGGAAATGTTCCACAGGAAATGGATTTTCACTTCTGAAAATGCTGTGGGTGGTGCCCGGAAATAGCATGCAAGATGCAGGAGACACAATGCTCACTTGCTCATTGTCTCCTCAACTCTCAGATGGCTGCAATTGGACACTGCACAAATGTAAAAGCACTTTTATGTTAAATCTGATGGAGATTTGCTTTCTCTCATGCATCCCTGCCAGGTAATGCGCAGCACTTTCAAGTGGAAGTTGGAGCTGCTTGACAGCAAATTCCTGAGCTGCTTTTCATTGTCAGTTCAAGGAATTTGTTGGAATTAATGAATATTGAACACGGACTGCTTAATTTTGGCCGACATCTTGTCGTTAGTGACACCAGAGAAATCGAAAACCAGGACTGGAAAAAGTTTATATCCTTTCACAATGTTCAGGAGAGTTAGTAAAGTGAGGGCTTGATTAAGCTACAATTGAACATACCGAAAAAAGAAAGTTTAAGTAAGTAATTTCAATAAATCCCTTCTGATAATACGCAGCACTGTATAGCAAAGAAACTTTAGTCTTCCCACTCACTTAATGTTGTACATTTTCAAAAGTGACAGAAGTTTGAGAAAAAGTGACACTTGTTCTTTATGGCCAAAGACTTATGATGAATAAAGCCCAATAGAAAAAAGTGTGGACAAGAGATGTTACTTAACAGTTCTCATAATGATTAAAGTTAGTCTTGAGACGTAATTGCTGTCTGAAATAATGGTGACACAACAGTGAAATGCTTAAACAACCCTAATGACTATCCAGCTGTAACACTCTTTATTACCAGTCTGGTGAAATTACTGTTGAAGTAAACAAACTTTCAAATGCTTTGTTATTTCCCAAGGCAATGCCACAGTGGGTCCATCCTCATGTTGATTTTGCACCAGATGCCCTTCCTGTGGCAACCCTCCCATTAATCTGGGCTCGGGTCACTAAGCTTGGGACCTCTAAGGCAGTGTTTGTCTCTTCCTACTCTCAAACCAGAGATATTCCACGGGTAAGGCAAGTGTGTTAACCATGAAACCACAAAGTCACTAAATTTACTGTTGAAGTGCAAAATTCAAAAGTGCGCACACAGAGGATTTCAAAGAAAATTATACTTAAAAGTAATACAGTGTAATTGTATCTAACAGGGTTGGACTCCTTTGTGTTCTATTATGAGAAAAGTGATCTTTTAATTTATTTCATTATATATTGATTTGTATTAAGTGGCTAGGTTTCTGGTGTAATTTAATATAGACACTGTAAAAACAATTCTAAGTTGACAACACCCACAAACC
This sequence comes from Apistogramma diplotaenia, assembly GCA_015052665.1. Classification (NCBI taxonomy): domain Eukaryota; kingdom Metazoa; phylum Chordata; class Actinopteri; order Cichliformes; family Cichlidae; genus Apistogramma; species Apistogramma diplotaenia. Next base: position 82,268 of record VOQJ01010788.1, read on the forward strand.
AGAATAATTTTTCTTAATTAAGCAGTAAAAGACATGACTCCACTGAATTTGCATTTTTTTTAAATTAGTATGAAACCTGCAACCATTTACTATTCTCAGTTTTACCCAGGAAAATCTCATTGTTATTCTACCCATGGTAAGACGTGATGGGGGTGCAGGGATAGCTTTGGCTGTATATTAACTTTATTGAAAAATAGTCAGGAAGCTTACTTTTACAAGGACATCCTTTTTTAATAAATAAAGCACTAAGATTCTGCCTGTTTTCTTAGCTGCTTAGGATTGTTGGGCTGGTGGTTCAAGCTAAAATAAATAAAGAAATAAAATGCTGTCCGTCTCGCTCAGATCGTGTTTCCATCAACACCAACGTGATGATGCGGTCAAGGTGTCTCTCAGTATTAGTCGCAGAAATGCCATCAGGAAATATGAGATGGCTTGATGATGAAAAAACAAAACAAAACAAAAAAGACTTTATTAAAACACAATGCTATTTAAGCTCAGGCATTAAAAACTCAGTGCTTAACAGCCAAACCAATAAAATACTCAAATAAATGAAACAAACAAACAAACAAAAAAATGTAGACAATAAACTCTCATACAGAGTGATATCATAATCAAACTATCAGAGGGAAGTTGAGATTTTAAGGCACTCGAGCCTAAAGTTAAGTGGCATAATGTTAGCTTATAACCAGCTGTTGTTGCTGCTAGCTGTTTGGAACAGCTGACAACAAGCCACAAAGAGCGTTTTGGATCACCCGCATACACTTAGAACATGAACAAATCTGAAACAGCTCAGGGCCAGATGACATGTTACATAAACAGATCCAAAACAGATCTGCGCCCGAACAGAGAAGGTGATTTTGTTTGATTGTTGGTCCGGTCCACATCTGACAAAGTGGAAATAAAAGCCGAGCTCTGGCAGCTGCTCTTCTGGAAGAACTGAAAAAATTGTACTCCATTAGAAGTTTGAGAAACTGCAGAGGAAACTACTGCTCATGAAATCACTTTCAGTTTAGTTTCATCAAGTTTCCTCTTGATGCTAAAAGTAATACCAGTGCTCCTTGATTTTCAGTGCCATTTAGCAGCAGTTTATGTCCTGCTTCAAATAGTACAGTTTCTAGTACCAACATGGGTAACTTAGCAAGGAATCACAGATTGATTGCTAGGTTCAGAATCTGAACTTGCAATTTCCATTTTCCAGGATATTGGTGCATCTAAGTTTGTCCTTTTCTAAGAGTGTTCCCGTTACCTGATGAGACTTTTCTTAGGGGTGATGTATTAAAATAGGTATATGAAATGGCATTTTCTAGGGCACCACTGCATACTGTTTATTTAAATGTAGTTTGGACACAGGACTTGTGGGAGTGGGAATGAGCTCTTATCTTCCAGTAGAGAGGGTTAGTCAAATTTTAGAAAATGACATTGCTGGGGGAAAGGTGTTCCCTACCCCTGCTATGACAGATTCTGTGTTTTCTGAATGATTCAACTTCTTTTGGTCCCATAATGTATCCTGCTCGTGTTGTGACTAGTGCCCAGTCTCCAAAAGCTTAACATCCCCATTACTCAAATACATTTTTTGTCAACTTTGTGGAAAAAGCAGAGTGAGAGCTGATTAATGATTATGGTAAATCATATTTGGTGTTGATTTAAGCTTGTGTAAATCAGTTGTGTCTGCTGAAATTCTACTGAATCTAGGTAATGAGGAGTGTTACGACCCGTAGTCTAGGGGGTGCGGGGAAGGAACACATAAGAGGTAGCGACAACAAAAACCACAGACAACATCGGTGTAAATTACGATATTCTCTTTAGACAGGAAAATCATTCACCCGCGATTTGCGATACGACTACGGGACACGCAGCCGTAACAAGGAGCTAGTAGCATATCACAGGGCTGATCATTCTCAGGCTAAAGGTTTTGCAACTGTTAAGTTGTAAAGCCTAAAAAAGATATTGGCATTCACTTGGATCATGCATAAGTGGATGGCCTCCACTGTTGGTTTTGACTGCTTTCAAACTACCAAATTCCTCCTGCACCACTGCATCTTATTTCTGTGAGAGGGGAACAATTTGAGAGACTGGACACCAATACCTTATGACCCTAATGTGCATCTCCATGGGTTACCCCGTGGCAATATCCCTGCACTTTCTTAAATATATGAAAGAAATTAATGAAATTCTGTGCCGTTTCTTCAATTATTTTGGATTGCCAAAAGTTAATCAACTATATCATGGGATGAATGTCAAAGGTAATCAGCCAAGTGCTTGACATTTTGGCTGCAAAACATGACGTTTCTAGTACTAACGCTTCTAGTACCAAGACATCTTAGAGAAATTCCACCAAACCTTGAAGTCCATGATGTATACGTACTGCCTTGAGAGATGCACTTGTGATGGCAAATGTTCACTACTATGGTCCATAGTATCCTCCTGAGACCCATCAATTCATTTTTGTCCTCTGTAGGGGACATGGTATTCAGCTTTATATTTTAAGAATTACATTTGCAGTCTGTGATAGTCTCACTGTACTGTGCAGAAGACATCCTGGGCTTTCTACTGATGTGACATTTGTGGAGGTGTGGCTAACAGAGCACATGCTTTTCAAAATGGCGGGAATCCCCACATCCACATTTTATGGCAGCAGGGGAGGTAAGTGATTTTCTTTCAAAAATTATTTATATTGCTAAAAATGTTATTTCCTCATCAGTATGAAAGTCTTAATCATAAGTTTATGGTTATATTATTATTAGTATTGTTAACCCTGTAAAGTTTTATCCATTGTCACTTGTAGGGGACAGCGGGGCTTGCTAATGGCTATCTTAACCACTTTTCATGCTACAGGAAGCAGAGGGCTGAATGAGGCAGAAAGGATCTTAATGAGAATTGTGGAAGGAGAGTCAGACATTGAGCTGTCAGGAGATGAGGAGAAGGAAGGCCAGGTAGTAGAACAGGAATGTGAAAGCTCAGAGGAAGACATAGCAGCTTTTGAGGAGTCTAAAAAGGAACAAAGTGAAGACGCCTGCCAGCCAATATGGATAAAAAGCAACATGTAAGCTAGGGTCACAGAAGTTATTGGTATTAGTGAGTGCAAAGGAGAATTTAAACTTTTTAAAATTTAGAACACAGACACAATAATGTAAAACATTGTAATGGCAGTTACATATGTAATTACATATATTGCATTATGTTAACTGTACCTCTCTTTTTTTCTTCAACATAGTTTCAACCCTGTTGTGGAGGAGGATGCCTTGCAGGAAAGTGCTGTGCACAATCACCAAGACTGGAGGCCAATTGATTACTTTAAACAGTACATTGATAACAGCATTTCTGAAAACATGGCAGAATACACAAACCAACAAAGGGTTCTTATCTCTGGAAGCAGCCTTAACACCGCTCCGGAGGAGCTCAAAACCTTCTTTGGCTTCTCCATGTACATGTCAGGTCTCAGATACCCCAGGATTCGTATGTACTGGTCAGCAAAGACAAGGGTTCCTGCTATAGCTAAGTCTATGTCTCGTAATAGATTCTTCAAGATTAGGCAGTCCATCAAAGTCACTAATTACTTTTATGTCTCTGAGGAAGAGAAAAAGAAAGATGTCCTATGGAAGGTGAGGCCTCTTCTCTACAGAGTGCAACAAGGTTGCCTCAGTCTGCCAAGACCAAAGTTGGTCTGTGTAGATCAGCAGATGATTCCCTTCACAGGCCGGTGTCCTGTTCATCAGTTTGTACCAGGAAAACCAAATCCTAAAAGTATTTGTGCTTGCCAGTCCCAATGGTATGGTGTTGGATTTTGAAGTCTACAGTACAATGGCAAGAAAACATTCACTGATCTGCAGATGGGAATTGGAGGAAATGCAGTTGCTCGGATGGCAGTCTCTTCCAAAAGGAACCCATCTGTACTTTGATAGGTATTTTACCTCCATCAAACTACTGGATATGCTAAAAGCAAATGGTCTTCTGGCAACAGGAACAAATATGAAAAACAGAATCCCTGCACAGTGCAAGTCAAAGATGTCAGATGAGAAGAAGTTACTAAAACAAGGCAGAGGTGCATCTGAAAAGGTTGTCCAAAAACCATCAGAGGTTGCAGTGACAAAGTAGCAGGACAATAAAGTGGTTCTGATGGCTTCAAGTGTCCATGGGACTGAACCCCAGGACATCTAAAGCTAAAGAGAGGTACCACATTCTTGTGCCCAGACCTGCTGTTGCTACTGTGTAAAACAAAAACATGGGTGGGGTAGACTTGTGTGACCACATGATTAGCTTTTACCCAATGTCAAGTTGCACCAAAAAATGGACCATTCGTACCATCATGCATTATTTTGACCTGGCAGCCACAAACAGCTGGATTGAGTACAGGTTAGACCACCAGGTACCCGGGACTCCAGAGAGAAAGAAGCTGCAGTATTTTGATTTCAAATTGCTTCTGGCTTGAAGAACTGATTGTGCAGGCACAGGGTCAAGGTCAGCAGCTTGACAAGGTGACCAGTGATAATGATGATGATGAAAGGAGCAATGAAGATGAAGATGGAGATTACATTCCAACTATTAGGCGGAGGCATGTTGAACCCCCACCCAATGATGACATAAAAAATGTGGGGCGCTCCATCTGCTGAAGATGGTAGAGGCATCACACTTATCACGGTGCAGCAGAGAGAGATGCAGAGGCAAAACATTTGTGAAGTGCATCAAATGTAACATGTTTTTGTGTGTGTCCAAACAGGAAAAACTGCTTTATGTTGTACTGTACCACACATGAGCTGGTATTACTGCTGTGTAACATAACCAAAGACCCCCAGCTATAGGCCTGTCAATGATGGAGAATAAATTTTAATCAAAAATCTCTGAAATTAAATCTGTTTTATTACAGTATTTTGATATTTAGATGTGTTTCAGACATGTATTTAGTTATGTAAGCACATTTTAATGCAATTTCTTGAAGTTTGCTGAATGTTTATGAATTTTAAAAAGTATGAATATAATCTGAAAATTAAATAGAAGGAAATTTATTTGTTTTACATGGTCATTAAGTAACTAAATTTTTTATAATAAGCAAGACCCAATGTCCACTGTAAGAGACATTTAATAAAATCTAAATAAATAACAATTATGAAAGGAAAATTGTTGGAATATGTTTCTTTCAACTTAAATAATGAAAAATCTAAATTTCAAAACCTTTTTTCTTCTGGGTCTCAGGAGGCTATTACTGATTACAATCCTTAAAACTATGCTTGAATCAGTGAGGTAAGTTGTTGGAGTTGGAATTTGGCCACACTACTAGGAGTCAGATACCCCAACTGGTCAAGTTGTTGCATGAATAGTTGACTATGTGAGCATTTTTCAAGAGTGGTAACAGTTTGACAAAATGCAAGGCATGGTTTCCAGCCTGGATACTAGGTACTGTCCCACTTACACTACAGACTGGAAAAGTAAATCTCTGGTTTGTCATAATAACATGCTGAAGCTGTACACTGTCAGGTCCAGTGAGGGCAAAAGTCCTCCCAGTGAAGCAGGCTGTGTTGCTTCAGTTTTGGTTGTCTCCACTTGTCCTTTTGGTGATGGCTTAAGCAAGAAAGTTGCACATGTTTTATGTATCTGCTTAGATAACTTTGGCATGCATTACAGACTTTCATAACAGCATGCATAAGTGGATGTCTTCTGTAGCTATTTGGATGATGTTTTCACTGACGCGTTTGGGAGAGTCACATACAGTATACATTTTGTTAGAGGTGTTCCAATGTTTTTAAAAGGCCTCTCTGATCTTCAACCTAAGTAAGTGTGAATTTCCAAAACCCACAATGATGTATTATGGGTTTGGTCGACCCACTTCTGCAATGATGTTTCCTTGAGTTAGTTATCACTGATTTTACTACCTCCCTGAGCCTGGTTCTGCTGGAGGTTTCTTCCTGTTAAAAGGGAGTTTTTCCTTTCCACTGTCGCCAAGTGCTTGCTCATAGGGGGTCTTTTTGATTGTTGGGTTTACTTGTAATTATTGTAGGGTTTTTACCTTACAATAAAAATCTACTTGAGGCAACTATTTGGCACTGTATAAATGAAATTGAATTGAAATTGATCATTCTGTCATAACCTTGCCACCATTGTGTCTAACCAATCTTGTCAGCTCCATCAAGGAGCTGAAATGAAACCCCAGTTGTGAGCAGGTCTTCTCCTAACTTTGCTGTTCATTCAAGGTTGAGGTTAATGCTAGTGGTACAGGTGCATGAGTTGTTCTGAGCCAGGAGGATGCAGTAAGTATTGACCATACCGTCTATTATCAGGCTTCTAGCCAGCGGTTGATTGCCCAGCGTTGCGCCTTGCCGAAGCGCCGGGCTGAGGATTTCACCGGTTCACTTTCGGAACTCTGCTGTCACAGCAATTAGCAAACTGGCGCGCACCGCACGGACCCCCACTACAGAGTGGCTCACTTAAAATATTGTATATGCTTTAACCCCTGATAAATGACCAAAAATAGGCCTGAAATAGAAACTTATTTATGTGGATGCTAGTGAATAAAAAGCATTACAACATTAAGCTCATGCAGCCCCTAGTTTTCCATCAATAACCCCGATAACAGCAGCAGCTATTTTACCTGCAGTCTGTATGCACACACACACAGCAAAGAGGCGAAGTCGTCAGGTGCAGCGAAAAAAAATGTTTTTCTGGCGTCCAAAGCAGCAGCATTTTTTCCTGTAACCATCATTAAACCTTTACTGTGTGAGGGCGGACGAACTAATTTTACATATTGTTTGTTAGTATGTCTTCACTTCCCTGTTAGGCTAATAGTCCATATTACTGGTCATCGTAACTCTAAAACAGTGTGCAGTGTTACCTCGGGTGTTTCCACGCAAATTGAGTGCAGTGACGTGAAGTGCACCTTTTGGGGTTGCAGTGTTTTATGCGGGTTTGTCTTCTTGATGTGATGTGTTGTTTTCGGGGTAAATGTTATTTGATGTACAGTGAATGGAAAAAGTTTACAAGGGAAACCCGTTATTTGTGTCACAATAAATGATTATTAGAAATTGCATTTATCTTGCTTTTTTATTCGGCGGTAACAATTAATTAGCATTAGCAAGCTAACAGCCCCCCTGCTGAAATTTTTTTCTGGCTAGAAGCCTGTATTATTTTCCAGAAGGTTTGCACTGGTCTGAGAAACTATAGAAATCAGAAAGATACCCTAGAGTTGCTATGGGCAAGTTAGCATTTTGATGAATCTGTTAGTTTCTCATTTATTTTTTATTCATTTAAACTTTATTTAACCAGGAAGGTCCCGTTGAGATTAAAAATCTCTTTTTCAAGGGAGTTCTGACTAAGATAGACAGCCACAGAAAATAAGTAAAATGCCATTACAAATTTTACATAGTTAAAATACATGTTCAAAGACAATACTGTAGTTAACATACTGCTGAATCACTACCTTTTTATAAAGGAAAAACAAAGGCTGTTTTCCATAGGGAATTTGAGATTTTTTTCATTGTGAGATTTTAAAGGGTAGTTTGAGGCTCTGCTATAAAATCAGTCACCATCAAGAATGGCTCTAACAAATGAGGTCTACTGGAATTCCTATGATCCAAAGCAATAAGGGCCTTAAGGACTTCATTAACAGTAAAAGGAGTAAAGTTAAATTGCTCACCAGTGTACACTGGGCGATGAGAACTAATTAAATTAAAATGTACTAAAAACAGGCAAACACTAAGCAGACAAAGGACAGACAACAGGACATGGCACCATCTTGGATTCATTTGATACCTTCAGCTGATCCAAAAATACTACGATTATAGCAGCATTTTTTAGTTGCTGTTTGCACTGATCATAAGACTCTGGTGTTTCTCAATCATGTGGACAACAATCAGAGCCTAATGCTCTGGACCAACATTATCCAAAACTGCAGCTTCATAAAAAGAGACAGTCAAGACAGCCTTGTTGCTGATGCCCTGTGTTGTGTTTACAAGTGGTGTCAACATTATTTTGGTCACCATTCAGTTTCATCTTCATAGGAAAAAATGTTACAGCCCTTAATTTTGCTTCCTGTTTCTCTCTCCAAATCAATTACATGTCGAGCACCTGGGCTGGCTTGTATTCTGCATCTTTAGGCTGATCCCTTGTTCAGCTCACTTTCTCTCTTCAGCCTTCTGCTGCAACATCTCTGAGGTGCTGTATATATCTTTTTATTTGTCTATTCATCTGCTTTCATCTACTTAACAGGCATAAATAAAATTTAATTCTAGTGTTGTGTCCATTGTTACCATTGGTGCTTGAGCTAGTAACAGCCAAACAAGTATTTTTAAACATACGATGAAATGTGAAAATTACAACCAATGACCAAAGCTTTAATCCGTACCTCTGGCAGTTTTATTTTTAATGTTTTGTTTAATAGACAGTGTAGGTACGCAATGGTCTTCATGCTGATGAGTCAGTGCTTCAAATTTTACCAGTAGGCTGAAGTTTAAACTAAAGAAGCTAAACTGCATGACTTGTGATTAATATATCCAATCACTGATTTGACAGTGGAAGCTGACAGTGGGAAATCCTTATTTCTTTCAACATAGCTGTGAAGAAATCATTTCCCTCAAAAAATAAGATGGAGGTTGATGTTATGCGGATGTATTTTGACTAAACTCAAATTACAGCTAATCCTCAAGAGATTGTCATGTATTGATAGGAAAACTGTAATTTGGACCCGATCATTGTATAACAGTAAAGGTTGCCAGGCCAAAAAAAACACTGGGAATCCTGTTCTGGGCACCATTACTGTTTGTGTAGAATTTCACAACATGCCATTCAAAATTAATTACAATATTTCAAGCTGGATGAAAGTGATGGATAGACCTACAGATACATCATTAAATGTCAGTACCAAATGTATTCCAGCATTTTACAGTATTGTGCAATGTTCTTGCTGCAGGCACGAAAAATGGTCCCAGTCTTGGAGGGCATTATAAAGGTATTATAGCAGTATTATTAAAGACAACAACTACTGTAGCATTCAACAACCCCAATAGGTTCTGATTTTGCAAGAGGTTTCTGTCACAATATACTTAACTTAATTAACATTTGAGCTTCTTATCACATCCCACATACCTTCTTTTGTACATAGATTTCTTTTAGCTCATGTAAATTTTCTTTAGCTAAGCCTCCAGTCTGTCCTCAGTCCCTTCACTGATTACAGTTGATCATTCTTGCCCATGGGTCTTCTGTAAAAGGTGCCTAAACCACCTAAATTGGCTCCTCTTACTGTGAAGATGAGACAGTCTGATACCAGGGTCTTCCTAAACCATCTAACCTTTTAGACTGAGACGAGCTATATAATACAGAAATCAACTAACTCTAAATAGTTTCAGTGGGCTCACTGCGCATGTAATAGCTATGTAAAAGCTGGAAAAAATGTTGAGGGTTCAGAGAGAGACAAAAGGAGTTTGTGAAAGAAATTAAGGCACCATATGTGCTGTGAAACATCTGTTGCCCCGGGGGTAGGCAGGGACCAATGAAGCTCCATTACTGGAAAAGATAATACATTATTATGACTGAATAAATAAATAACCCATTAAGTCACTTAGAATCTCAAGCCCAGAAAGGTTTCACAGATTTTATTGTTTGCCTGTTACCTTATGGTGTCATTACACTGTATGCATGATATACTATTTTATCCAGTGGGATATTGCTGTACTATTACATAGTTAAAACTCCTTCTTCTGTATCGTTGCTTAATTGTACACGATTTAGAATTAAACAGGCAAGAGAATAGAGTAACTGCACCAGTGAAGAAGGATGGATGTTGCTCTTCCGTAATAATTGTTCAGGCCTGATTTATAAAGTGACAAAAATAACAGATGAGATAAATTTTTCCTTCCAGGCTTATTGTACACATTGCACAATTATAATGTGTTTAATACACTATAAATACGGCTTTTTTCTGGAGGCAAAACAGCTGCAATACAATTATTATGAGGGGACCATGCCAGAACTTTTAGTTTAATGTATAGTAGCCTACATGTTCTTTCAATCCTTCCATCCATTAGGTAGGACATGCCCGAGACACCTCACCTAAGAGGTGCCCAGGAGGCATCCTAGTCACCACCTCAACTGGCTCCTTTTGATGTGGAGGAACAGTGGCTCTACTTTGAGTCTGTCCCAAATGGCTGCATTCATCACCCTATTGCTAAGGGAGAGGCCAGCCACCCTTTGGAGGAAGCTCATTTATTGCCGGGAGTATTCACAATCTCATTCTTTCTGTCACTACCCAACATGACCATTGTTGAGGGTAGGGATGTGGATTGACCGGTAAATCAACAGCTTCGCTTTCACACTCAGCTCTCTTTACCATGACAGATAAGTGACACAAGCTACACTTCTGCCACCGGACGATCTGTACACAGATTTGTCCGTAGCCTAACCGATGGATATTTCACCCTCAGCTCAGGCTCACAGGTAGCTGCGTTCAGTTCCGCTGGGACTTTGTCTCAGTAACTATATATCATCTATATATCGGTTGCCATTGTTATGCTATGTTACTTCAAATTAATCCTGTTAGCTTGCTAGCGCAACTTGGCAGAGCTTTCTCAGTGAAGCCCAGGCTGGAAAAAAATATTATTTTACTGAGCTGTATGTTTAACTTGACTAAGCAAGTCTACTGTTTTGCACGTTTTCATAACTAAATGAGGCCATGTAGTTACAGAAGCCACGTTGGCCGCCCTTGTAAATCCGCCATTCGACACCCCTTGAACTGGTGTGCCTGTCAGATCACTATGCTATATAGCCGACTGCTGGTATTTGATATATAGTTACTGAGTCCCAGCGGAACTGAACGCAGCCGCCTGTGAGCCTGAGCTGAGGTTGAAATATCCCTCGGTTACGGACAAATCTCATCCGGCGGCAGAACTGTAGCAAAAATCACGTGTGTGCAGAGAACGAGTTGAAGAGCGAGGGGACTTGAAACTGCCGACTTGTGTGTATTTTCAGTGATTCGAGCAAAACTTTAAGACTTTTCAACCATTAATATCTATGCTGCAGATTTATTCACACATTTACAGATCTGATTACAGACAGATCAGGATACAGACACAGACTGTAATACAGACACGAATCGTAATGCACACACACAAACCACAATATGGACACAAATCGTACTGCGGACACAAATTTCCACACAGATCGCATTACGCACAGTTCAGTTATGGACACATGGAACTTTTGCTACAATAATAGCCCCATAGCGACCTGCGGTCATTTGATCTGAAGTAGAAAAAAAAAAAGCTGAAATTCTGAACAGTAAACTCGCTGACACGGTAGAAAGGAGAGCGTCGGAGGCGTATAGACACACTTCTGTCACAGCAACAGAGCGGTGATCCCCACTCTATTCCAGTTGGTGGCAGTAACAACACTAAGCTGGTCTCTTGGTTAAACCCACAATAAAAACTGTAAAGCAGCACTATAAAGCAGCTAAATGATTTTTAATGGATTAGATAAAAATTTTTTTATCCCTTTCCGATATCCGATGCCGCAATTTAGGTTAGAATCAGACCGATACGAATATCGGATCGGTGCATCACTAGTAAAAAGTAGAAAGTACTGATATTTGTGTAAAAATGTAGGGAGTAAAAGTAAAAAGTAGTCAAAAAAATACTCAAGTAAAGTACAGATACCTGAAAAATATACTTAAGTACAGTAACGAAGTATTTTTACTTCTCTGTTCATCATTATTTTAAACTGCCTTTCAAGATGACATGTCTGTTCTTGGATTTTATCTAATAAATTTTTCCAAAAAGTGCGACTTATAGTCTGAAAAATATGGTATAAATTGCTAACAAACAAACAAACAGGAGAGAAAACATAACCTTGCTCCACCTATCGGTGGGCAAGCTATCAATATCAGCTACTCTGGCATAGCTGGCAATTATTACACCAGACAAAAATACCTCATATGAGTTACATAAAAATAGGTTAACATAAGGAGGGGCCATAGGCACAGTAGATCACCTTCCAAAATTCAGGGGTCAGACCACCACCATCTTCAAACCTGGGCTCTACTTCGATCTCAATTACTTATATGTAAAGGTATTGTACTTCAAAGGACTGTATTTTGCTCACATTTAACAATATAGTGACGAGAAAAATCAATTACTAACACAAGTGCACAGTTCATTCTATTTCACTGCCAACTGTAGAGATTTTTAGTCCTCACAGGGTTTCTGTCATTTTGGCCATTATTTGCCTGTTGGACTGACTGTATATAGGTGCCAGCTCTCCAGCTGGAGGAACAAACAGGGCAGTGTTGGACAAAGTTTCCCCAGATTTTTTTCACCAAAAACACTAAAAGCAAAGTCAAAACTAAAACCTTTGTTTGTTTCATCATAGTGTTATTGTACTTAAAAATGAGCATCCAACATAATAATAATAATAATTCTGTAACACCAAAATAATGTTATTCATCTGTGTTTGAGATGCATACTGTACACTTTAACCCATACTCCAGTGTGCTTTAAAACTTCCATACATGCATATATAATGAGCCTAAACATTTTATCATTGAATTTGAAATGTCTTTTGTTGAAATATGTTCAAAATGTTAATTTTTTTTATTTACTGTTGTTTATTTATTGATGGTATTGCTATGTCCTGTAACATTTGCATATGTTCTTGACTTTCAATTTTTGAATATAGTGTAAATGCATCTTAAATCTATTTTAGACATTAAGTTCAAGACTAACTACAAAACCATATTTGAAAAGGAGATTTTGCCATGTTGGCTACTAAGGTATATTTTAGATCAAAAGGGGATTGCACACACAACATGCAGCCCTCTCTTTTTCACCTGCTTAGCTATGCTGTGATGTATGTATGTATTGTATCTGTAATGCATCATCAGATATATACATAAAATATAGTACCTAATCCCAATCCCACAAAGCAACAAATGAGATACTACAAATACTACATAATGGATTCATGCAGTTGTCCTTTAAAACTGTGTTCCCTTCAGCTAATAACAACATTATAACACATGACAAAAGCTTTCATTTTGTATATGTGTGATTGGATGAACAGACTCCTATTAGCATTAGCACTTTGTAGTCTTAGGTTCCCAGAGGAATTATCATTGGATGAGGTATCAAAATAGCTTCCGTTCCTCCCACCCCTGATGACTCCACATTCATCAATGGAGGAAATGAAATTAAGGTCCTGACAACTTGATAATGAGGATTTGGTTGGAGAATAAAGAACATTTTTGGGTTGTAATGAGCTCTCATTATTTATAAAGTAGAATTATAGAACAAGGTGTGTAAAGGGACACATACCGCCTTCTTCATTGTGAAGCAGGGTTGAAAGTGTGTAACTGTACTTCCTTGTTAGACATTACTAGTGTTGTGACTTGTCTGAATAAGGCATACCACAAACAAAGTTTTT
>VOQJ01010789.1:28426-42880 GCA_015052665.1 Apistogramma diplotaenia
TATCAGTGGGGGAGGGGGGGGGGGGGAGGGGGGGGGGGGGCATAACCACTTTCCCATTAGGCTATTGATTTTTCTCTCTCTCAAGGACACGCTTCAATCCTGGGCCCATGTGTAGACTGTCTGTCAGGAATCTATGGCTAAGCTTTACGCTGAAGAGTTGTGAGCCTTGGCTGCCTGTATGTGGCCCGGGCATAAATCTGGCCACACTCGAAATGAGAAAGTGGGATGGGCAAATTGAGACAAGGTCAAAGGGTAGGTAGCTGTGATGAGCGCTGTGTACCAGCTGTCAGACAGAAAGTGGCTTTGATTGGCACGAGTGGCCGTGGGCATAAACACAGAAGCAATCCAATAAAAACACAAATAGGCAACTCAAAGCACACAACTATGCACACACACACACACACACACACACATACACAGACAGGAGTAAAAGGATAAATGTTTTACACATGCTCACAACTGAAGGAAACTTTTAAAAAAAGGGGGACGATGACATCAATGAATTCCACTAAAATCCTTGCGCAAATCGCTTAGTGAAATCCTTGGTGACAGCTATTGATTTTTTGGTGGAATCTAGTTAATTGGACTCAGTACCCTCTAAAAACTGTGTGGTCCTATATCCTTTTCCTTTGTTCAGCTACACTTAATCATCTTTCCCCCCAGCTATAGATTTCTCCTTGACTGTGTTCAAATCCATAGACATCAGGTCTGTGAGGACGGAGGGGAGAGGGAAGCAAAAGTTCACAAGGATCAATAAGTGCTTTATGGTCCAGATCAGATGTGCACAGTGCACCCCCCCTCCACACCCCCCAACACACACACATTCTCCCAACTAATGCTAAGAAGGAAACAGGAAGGGAAAACACAACAGCTCTTCATCAAAGAGAAATATGGGGCCAATGAAACCCTCGTCTTACCCAGTTGCTAATTCCCTGCCTTAACGTCTCAATTAGCAACCAAATCGAGAGGAGACCTTGTTAAAATTTAAGGAAGAAGTCGCCCCAACGGTCACGCGCCATGAGAAAATGCAACGGACATCTATTTGTTGCTTTTTCTTGCTGTGAAGAACAAATCACCTCGGCCTTGACCTGAAGGTGAACTCACCTGCCAGTCACCTTAAAACTGTGTGTCTCCACTGCAGTTAAACAAATCTAAACTAAACACTTTGCAGGGTCAGGGTCTACTGGTGCCACGAACAAAAGTGCAGTCTTTGCACGCATAATCCACGTCTTCAAAATGTAAAGTATCACAGCGGTTCACAGTCGGCTCAAGTGCAAAGTTTACGGGAGGAATTGCCGCCCTGTAGATGCACCTATCAAAACTGCTGCAAATGCAGCCTATTTCAAGCTAGAAACTGTGCATGTGATGCGGCAACATCAACAGCTCTCCGATGCTGACATAATCCTTCTTGATTGTGCCGACTCCTGCTCCGCGGAGGATTAATCGAGGCATGTGACGAGGTTATAGTCATACAAAATTGACCTCAGGCGTCCATGAGATAATCGCCGCTGAACCCTATCAATTAATTACCCCAATCAATTAAACGGAATCATGCAATAACTGAACAGAATGCTCTTAAGATACCATATAACTAGGACTATAAGTAGACTGTTATGGTGGGGTTCAGCACCAGAAGAGGGTCTCAGACAGATGGCTGCATGAACACACGTGGCACACCTAATGCTGTTTGCGACTTATCAGCTAGCAGGGAGGGGAGCTGATTGTGTCTCTCAATTATCCTGGCAGATGAAAGTAACGAGCGAAACAATAGATATACCACCTCGCTAAATGGGCTCTAATGGGAGAGATAGAAAGCAGAGTCGGAAGGAAGGGTGAGAATGGAGAACAGTATAACAAGGAGGGGAGCTGCCGCTGTGCTGATGTGAAAAGGGATTGTGGTCCGATTTTATTCTTGTGGACAGGTAATTGCTAAATTACTTTCTCGCCTTTCATCCAGCATTTTTATTTTATCCATCTTTTATGATGCCACATTTTAAGGGCGTATTATGGTGTATTTTGAAGGGATTTGGGTATTTCGTGGCAAGAACGCTACACTTTTTCCTTCTTTGCTTGTGTCTGGACACCTTGTAAAGACAAGACAAAGCAATATAAAGCCTCCTATAAGACTGCATTAAAAACAGACAACTGTCACCAGTCTGCTATTGTAGTATTGGAGGAATGTTTTTGTATGAAAAACTGCTACAACATTTGGAGTTGTAACATGAGCAGCCTTGGCAAAAATGAACAAATACATCTTTTCTACCGAGACTGAGTTTTTCACGTAGCAGGTATTCGCTGGTGTGCATATCTTCCTGCAACACCGCAAAAGCTTTCACCTTCTCCCACCTAGTAAATAATACTAGACTACACCTCAACACCTGCGCTCAAAGTGGAAGCGTTTCAAATGCACTGAAGCAATGTCAAAGTTTAGCTCTAAGTGGTGTAGGTGGTGACTGAGTGATACATGTTTTCCTCCTCTGGGCTTACCGGCTGTACTAACCTGTATACACAGCACTGCTGGTCTTACATGCTGACTTTCACAGATGCTTTCTATACATGCTAAACTGTTACCTGTAAGCAAAAGAAGACCCCAGCCACTGATTCATGTAAGATGAATCAGGAAGCAGAATTAGATCTTGTTGGACAGTGGCTCCAGCCTGCTGTGTTCTTATTTCTGCTATTGTCACCATTAATACTATTATGTGATTTGATTTCTTCCACTCAACACAGGTACTTTTTGGCCTAAAACACAAGCTACTATACATACAATGTGTTCAGGGGTCTAGGAGGTGAAGAATAGTACTGTATATGCTTTTTACTAGTACTTCATGTTGGAGCCTCCACAGCTACACATGCTCCGTGTACGGCGCACTAACCAGTCTCAGACAGGAGCTTGATGGACTCCAGCACACGCTCGGTGTAGACCCCGGGCTCATAGTTTTCCATCTCAGCGTTAATGATGTGGACCACGCGGGCAGCTCGGCCCCGGATAGCTCCAGCAGTTCGGTCAAGAGTGTCCACATCACCCTCTTGGAGAGCTATTACACATTTGTTGACATCTTCAAGGATGTGGTTCTCTTCAGAGAAAGAGAGGGAAAGGGATAACAGTGAATGGAATTGGAAAGACCCAAGGATTTCTGTTGTTGGGAGAAATAATTATTGTTTGATGATCGGATAATCCCCGGAAATTGAAATCGTTTTTAGCATCACTTGCTGATAATACGAATTGAATGTAATGATTCATTTGTCCCTGAACGTGAATGCATTGTTCAATTTACTTTTTCAGGAAAAATGTTGAATATGTACAAATGTAACATCTTATGCCTTATTTGGACACTGGTCTACTTGCTTGTGCATGAAGGGAAAGAACAAATGAATACATTGAACATGCAGAGAAAAACATAAAAAGAAACTTTTTTCATTTCTTAAGTTACTGTTAAATTGCTGTTTTCTTCGGCCTCGCTCTTGAAATGTTGTGATTTCTTATTAACAAAGCAGTAATTTTGTTTTTCGCATCAAGCCTCTGAAATATCTTTTTTCCTCCTTTTTTAAATTTGGTGCCAGAGGCTACAAGCCACTACGTTCAATCACTCACTCACTTCAACAGTATGAGCGAAAATCAGAAGGATGTGGATCATATTCTTCAATCAGCCAGTCTGTGCTGCCTCATACCTGACACAGAAAGGAAATCATCCACAGAGGTGATGTCATCCACAGCCTCAGTCAAGATGCGCACTTGCTTCTCCCACTGATCCTTGAAAACGTCCATATTGTCCTGGGCCACCTTGCTTTGGGGGCGGGCAGCCAGAGTGAGCGCGGCATTGATGACCTGACACGGGATGAGGGGTAAAGACAGAAACATCTGCAGCACCATATGCGTACACGTGTGTGTTTAAAGTGAAGTGCACTGCACTGTACAGTGATGTCAGGCTTCAAAAACCTTTTCTGCACATATGCGAATCTTTTCAGGGGAAAAGACACTTTCGTTTTCAGCACCGGGTACGGCAATAAGGACATATGCTATGTTGGCAGCATGATAGCTGGAAATATGAAACAAGGACTGGCCACCCTGTCAAGTGTCTCACACTATGAGGTGAACAGTGTGGCACAGTAGCTGAGCATTTGTAGTCATTAGGGCTTTCAGTCTATGCTGTAGTACTGGGTACAGCTGAAAAGATGAGTAAAAAATCTCCAAGATTTGACAACCACATGTGCTGTGACATATTAAAAATAGAGGACTAGCTTGAAATATATTGTTAATAACATAAATTTGAAAAATGTGGGCGGACTATTCCAAAAAAAGACCCAATAATGTTTTGAAAAGCTTAAGGAGAGCAAGTCTGCCTTCTCGAAAAAAGCAAAAGACCTTGAGCCGCGGTAAGACGGAACATTCAGCGTTTGGACAGAAAAACAAAATACAGGAAGAGTAAAAATAATACAGGCCTTATCGTGCACTTCGAAATGCCAATAGACAATATTGTAACTACCTGAGGGGAAGTAGCAGTAGCTGCTAGGGAAAATAAAAGTGCTTTCCCCTTCTCCTGCTTTTATTTCACAGTCAAACCTTCATTTTCCCAGGAGATTTCATACCCAGAGGCAGTTAGCCAAGTTAGCACCACTATTCAATAACCAATAAATTGTTCAATAAACACTTACTTCATAATGAAAAGTGGTGTACTGCCACTTTAACAACATGTTTGTGTGTGTGTGCTTTCTCACTCTGCGCTTTTTTCGATTTATTTTTCAGTTAAATTAATCTGCTCTAGATTATGATCCGAACACGGCGGTCGCTGAGGTGCTACGTGTGTGCTTGTGTGCATTTGCACATGTAAAAAAGAAGAAAAAAAAAAAACAATGGCCCTGTGGTAAACTCAGAGCAGATGGAAATATCTCTCTTTGTTGCACCTCCTCTTTGTTCCCCCTACTCCAGTCACAAAGCCTATGTCTATTATGTTTTTTAATCTGTCTGTGCTCAGCTTTGCCAAGCAGTATCAGGGGACAGTTCCTCTCCAAGTTTTATAAGTTAGTTGGTCTCAGCAGGTACGGATAGTGGAGACTGCACATGAGATCATGAATCTTAAAATCAGCCTCCCTTCTCCATTTCTCATTCTTGTTACAATGCTGGGTCCTGTGTGGATAAGGCTTACTGTTAACCTCCGAAACAACTCAAGGATTTCAACATCCTCCTTTGGTTCTTTCGGCGAAGCAGTACGACAAGGTCCTTCTGCACATTATTTATAGCTTTTCCTCCACAGCTGACAGCTATGACCTCTGTTCTTTAACATTCCTAAATATTGCAAATTCACAAATAAGTAAATAATTAAAGAGAAACTCCCTCCGGTTGAATTTGCTAACGCTTGTTCCAGTTCGACTCTCTTACCTGTGGACATAGGCTGTCAATTTGGGTGGCAGCCATTCGTACCAACTTCACGCCCTCTTCATTGTTGGAAATGGAGCACGCCAGGTTGGCCACCTGAATAAGGCAAACACACACACACACACACACACAAATAAAGAGGCACGTTTGCTTTAATCTGAAAACATTTTCATCCTGAAAGCCACAAGCATTGGAAACAAAACGTTTTGCCTCGTTCGACCTGTCGGTGCTCTGAAAAGGACCTCTTCGCACTTTTCAAGACTTTTGCTGCAGCGAATGTTTTTCCATGCTGGCTCTAACTTCCTCCTTTAAACCAAACCAGTTTCTATTTAAGTATGAGGGCCACGAGTGGCACATTCAGAACAAAAAAATGTATTGTTTAATCGAAGGTACAACAGAGGCCAACAGTCGAGTTCCAAAATGATACCCCAGTGCAGTCTGGTGCGGTCTATTCTTTGCGTGCAAAACTCCCAGTCTGTGTATTCTCTCCACAGCACAGCAAGACATTACTGAAATACAAGAGGGGATTTTGTATTAAAATACTGTAACTGTGATACAGTCCCACTTGATTTGCGTAATTGTGACTCATACTCAGTCTGTTTGAAAGTTGGAATGAAATTTTCAACAAAACAAGGACTTTTTTTTGCCCACTAACCTCATATGGGAGTTTCACTGGCAAAGGTTTAAAGTACATTTTGTGTTTCATTGTCCATATGAGCATTTACTTTAATGTGTTTATCTGTGTTATAGCTGTATGTCTAAATGTCTAAGCAGCCAATCATATGTTAGGAGCTCAGTATGTTTAGTCATGCAGGCACGGTCAAGAAAACCTGCTGAAGGTCAAAGCGAGCATCAGAATGGGGAAGAAAGGTGATTTAAGTGACTTTGAATGTCACATGGTTGTTGGTGCAGGGCGGGCTGCTCGGAGTATTTCAGAAAGTGCTGATCTGATGGGATCTGCCTGCAGCACCATCTCTGGGGTTTATGGAGAATGATCCGAAAAAAGGGAAATATCCAGTGAGCTGCATTTCTGGAGAATGGCCAGACTGCTTTGAGCTCCTAAGAAGGCAACAGTGACTCAAATAACCCAAGGTATGCAGAAAAGCATCTTTAAATTGCACCACAACTTGAACCTTAAAGCAGATGGGCTACATCCGGTGAAAACCACACCAGGTGCCACTCCTGCAAGCTAAGAACAAGAAACCGAGGGCACTGTACAATTCACACAGGCACACAGAAAACTGAAGAATCTTTACCTGGTCTGATGAGCCTTTATTTTTGCTGCAATGCATGGAAGCATGGCACCATCCTGTCTTGTATCAAAGGTTTAGATTGATGGTGGTTTAATGGTGTAAGGGATATGTTCAGGGTACACTCTGGGCCTTTTAGTATCTCTTTGTGACCATCGTGTAAATGCCACAGCCCACCACAGTGTTGTTGCTGACCAATGTCCATCCCTTTATGACCACTTCTGATGGCTGCGTCCAGCAGGATAACGCACCGTGTCATAAAAGCTCAAATCCCCTCAAACTGGCTTCTCGAACATGACAGTGAGTTCACTGTGCTCAAATCGCAGTCACCAGATCTCAATCCAGCAGGAGATTCTCGTCATGGATGAACAGCTGACAAATCTGCCGCAACTGTGCGATTCAGTTACGTTAATATGGACAAAAATCTCCGGGGGAGGTTTCCAGCCCCTTGTTGAACCTGCGCCACGAAGAAATGAGGCAGTTCTGAAGGTAAGGGCTGGGGCAGGGGGGTGTAACCCAGTACATTGTTTTCTCCACACCAATACAGATTTGTTCTTAGTCAGTAATTTGTCTGTTCATTCTCCCACCCCACAATTCACCATGTCTTCTTTTGAACTGCAGTAATTAGCTGGGATCAGATCACAGTGGCTTCATTTTAATTTTCCGTTCAACACGGTGCAAAAAAACCCCTCATAAATGGGCAGCAGATGACATCATGCACATGTTTTGTTGGTCTAACTGTTTTTTTTTTTTGTAGGGACAATTGTTAAGGCACATAATGGCACAGACCCCTAAATTATTACAGTAACATTTGCTATGAAGGGCATGTATGTCTGTGATAGAGGAGAGTGACGCCGCACTGGTTGAACTGTAGATAATAATATTAATTCAGATCCAAATGGCCAGGCTTATCAAATATGTATACGCAATTAGGATTTTCAGGTATGAAGCATGACTGGCATGCCTAAATCATTACAGAGCTTGGTGGTGCAGAGAGGTCCTTTATTCTGTAATAATGCTGCCAGATGGTTTTTATGTATGACACAACCCTCAGGTTGATTTATGTTGGTCTTTATATGCATGCACAGCTTCTTGATAACATGTTTTCAACTTGAATCTTTCATCAGAGACGCACACAGCAGCAGCGTATCTGGGTTAACTTTTGAAGATTTTGTTGTTAAAAGTTGCACTTAAACTAAATGAGAAAATTCCAGCCTCTGTAGTTTTTTAAACTAATTACATGCACTTGATAACAATTCAACATTTTAGGTTTTGGTGTTCCTATAAAGAAATCTAAAACCACCATAGCAACCTTTTCTTTAAGGCTGCAGTATGAGGAGCACGGGCTGCGTTAGTCCCACGTGGAGTCATCCACAGTATCGCTGTCTCTCATTGTTAATTTTCATAACTTTAAACTCTTTCAAACCCAACACCATCTCTAAACAAATCAAATTTTGGCATGAGCCCAGGCTTTGAAACTGAGCTAAACAGACACATGCCGGTCGGCAGTAAAAGGTGCCAGTCTGCATTAGCACTTCTAGTACTCACATGTCACTGTTTGAGGCAAATTGAGGTAAATCAAATTTGTGTTAGAGGACTCTTGCTTAGAGCTCTGTCTCTTTACTCATGACAGCAATGAGCACATTGATGGATTATAGGCCTTTATGTGAATCAGGGTGTGCATGTGTTTAAAGCATGTGTGTGTGTGTGTGTGTGTGAGAGAGAGAGACAGAGTGACTGAGAGGCTTCACTGTTCGCAGAAAACTTGTTTGACAGCTACACAAATCACAAGTTACCTGGATTTTATTGTTCTGCTTCATTTCACAGAAGCCTTACAGTACTTTATTATTCTTACTGTCATATTTTTTGAAACATTTTCTTCTGTTTGCAAAGTACCTTTGAAACCTACAAGTTTATTAAAAATACTTCCACTGCTGTTAAAGTTCAGCTACAGCTATTAAATAGCTGCACATCGGTTCAGGGTTTCCTTGGTTGCGGTTTTGTTGGTTAATAAAATGCCAAATATTTTTTTTAACAGACATGTTTTAATAAGGAGCCACGTTGTTATGATACACAGAGAGGCCCTTTAACAGACATCTGGATATAGATTACTCCACAACCTGTGTATCATTCAGCATCAATGAATGCTAATTCAAGCATGTGCCAGTTATCCAAGCAGTGAGTACTAACACACTACTGGGGCACTTCTAGTATTGCAACACTATGCCATGAATTTGTGATCTTGTTGTCTTTGAAAGGGTTGCTTCAAAAATTGGGGCCCAGGTCTGGGACCACCCGCAGTCGGTATAGCTGCAACTTTGGTGCATCAAGACAGCAATAAAACAGACAGTCTGCTATCAGTCTGCGACCAAATCAGGCCAAGTTGGAGATTATATCTGTTTGTGATAACATGCCAATTAACTGTGATGAGTCAACAAAAATCACATATCTGTTGCCATCTACATACAGAAAAAAAATCAGTCTCCGTGTTGTTTTTCTCCTCTGGATGGAGTCTAACTAGTGTTCTTGGATGAAGAGAACACTGTGTTCGTTGACAATTGTTTTCAGAAGCATTCTTGAGCCCATGCTGTGATTTCCACCACAAAACTCTGCCTGCTTTTAATGCAGTGCTGTCTGAGGGACAGTTTTTTGCATTTTGTGACATAATTCTCAAATTCCTCAGAGTTTTTACATTATGCTTTGTCTTAAGCAGTTTAAATATTTGCCCACACTGTCATATAAAGAGTGATGACCCTCATGCCCACCTGTACTTCTGAAAGACCTTCTGGGATGCTCTTTTCATACTTTCAAACAATTAACATAATTTATTATGAAAACGTCCTCCTGCCTGTTTCCTTTTGTAGCAATTAACAACTTTTTCAGTCTTTTATTGCCATTATTCCAAATTCAAAATGAGCTTCAAATTCTAACCGATTATTACATTTTTAAAATTACATAAGATAGGGTATTGTATTTTACATAACCTTTCTGGAAACAGTAACATTTTTGTGGGCAAAGTGTTGATGTGTCATTGTGCTTTGTCTCTGTTAAATAACAGGCTTTTGAGATGTAAAACGAGGGTGCAGCACCTTTTGCATTTAGAGCTTTTTGTAATTATAGTATAAATGCAGCAACTAACCAGCAGAAAGCAAGTCTGTGCTCTCTGTCTTTATTCACATGCATCGCTTCCTATCTCTTGTTCTTCTCAGCTTTCTGACTGCAGCATCGGGCCTGTGTGTGGCAAAGGGGGCAGAGGGCTTTCTGGAGGCTGGAAACATGCCTAACAAGCCCACTCCCACTGCCTCTTACCTAACACAGAGAGCCAGGTCAGGGCCAGAGCTACAAAATCCAGCCAAAACTGCTAATTGCAATTATCTAAGGAAGCACTTCTCCTTTGAGGATTTTTTTTTCCCTATCAAGGGAGGGAAAAACCAAGACAGAAGGTTTGAGACTGCACCATGCAAGCCTAATGCTGATACGGTCAAGGATGTTGGAACAGAATACGCAATTCAAAGAGCCTCGTGTGGGAGTGTGCATGGCTTTGTGCGTGTGTGTGTAAGGGAGAGAAAGGAAGCAATAGAGAGGGAGAGATCCCTGCTGAATGCCCATTCTTCATTTTAGCCTCGAACAAAGAACTATCGATTTTGTCCTTTTGCCCTGCCCTGGATAATCACTTCAATTCTAATTTGATGAAGGTTTCCATGGCTCTCGGAGAGATGGGCATTCTCATGTATGCTATCTAAATCACCTAAATGGAGCCCAGTAACTGGAAATAGCTCTGATAGTGTTAATTTTTTCTCTACTTTTTTTTTTTTAGGCACGAGCTCGTGGCAGGGGACTTCAGAAATCTACTGCCATGAAATGATGATGGTAGCACAATAAATAACATCTTAGCAGCCTCTCTTTATTACTGCACTGATTGCACACAATGAACATAATCAGTCACTCTTTGAGTAATCTCATGAATATCTTCTGTTGTACCTCTTTATATAATGTGCTTTCTAATCAATAACTTTATTCCCATCAATCCATCCAGAGAAAAGACAAAACAAGTTAAAGTTAAAGAGCCCCAAACAATACGAGTACTGCTGACATTTTCAGCAGCTACACTGCAAATAACCCCTGTAGTTAACAACTTTCAAGAACAACTATTAGAGCAGCCAATGCAAAACTGCTTTGCCTCAAGTAAAAGCAGGAAGACAACAACTTTCAGTTAGTATAGCAAGCAGTTACTGTATGTGATATAAGATAAAAGTACTTTTTTTCTATTAAAAGTCAACTATCTGGATGATAACTAGTTGCAGGGATGGTGTTTTTTATGAGGGGGGTCTATTAACATAATCTCCTCCTGCCTCTCCTGCCTTTTAACTACTTATGCAGACACATAAACACCGACATAGACTCATACACACTAAATAAATCAGTCTGTCAACATAGATGGAATAGAACATGCAACGGGGGAATACAGACTGCAGTGTGAAACAATTACAGGCCAGCCCTCACAGGAGCAATTCTATTTGTTATAGTCAGAGGCCGTCAACTCCCAATGGTAAAGATTTTACATACTCTGTATGGACCAGGGGTGACATAAATGGGTTAAGGTGCATGACCTTAGATAACACAAGCTGTTGAGGTCGTGTGAGGTTCAAGTCCAGAGGGGCTATCAAGCGGCAGGAGTTTACAGCCTACTGTGAATGACTACAAACCACGCCTTTGAAAATCAATCCCTATCAAGGAGTGAAGTGCATATTGCCTCAGGAAGAATGCCCACCGGGCTCGCAGCAACATCAAAATGAATGCCAGAACTCGTGGAATATTAAACAAGAAAAGTGTGAAATAACAAGAACAAAAGGAATAGATTTTTTAGCAAGTTTGGCATGATAATGGATGTGATGTCTGTTTTCGTGCTTGCATCTTGTTCCAAATGAAGTGTTTCTTGATTGGCAGGCATCTTTTGCAAAAGTAATTAGTTTCTAATTAGGAACCAAAATAAACAGGAATAGCTATCTAAATAAAATAACGTTGCATGCTTAATATTTAAACGCATCTTTTAAAAATCGGGCAAACGATCGGTTTGCCGTTTGCCAGTCCGTATGAAAAGAATGCAGCGTTATCTTTGCAGGAGTTTGATTACAGCCTGCTGCTGGATTTCTACCTCTGCTTCCTTTTTCCCCCCCATTCCCCCTCAACTGAAAGACAAAGTGGACCTAAATTGTGAGTGACTCTAATGCACTTAGGAGTTCTCTCTACACTTGCTAACTCAGAATGGAAATGAGTCTAAGTCTGTGTTTACCAAGACAGTTCCACTAATATGTGCCTAACTGGGATACAGTCCGACCCGCTCCACAGTCTCTCTACAGAAAACTCGCTCAGCAACCGAATGCAGCCTGCTGGCAAAACTGCAGACACCAAACACCAATTTTTTTTTTTTGTCAGAAGTTCTTCTTAACAGTGGGCTTCATCCACTCACGAGCCAGCTGGAAAAAGATGTTGCTCTTTTAACTTCATAGGAATGGGACAGTTACACAGCACACGCACGATTATAATACTGATAAATAACAAGAAACGAGTATGAAAAAAGATATAAAAATGCCTTTCTGTGATGCAAAGATTACTATTATATCACTGGCAGTGTTTTGAAAAACAGCACAAAAGCTAATTAATATAAATACGATTATACAACTAGCTAAATGTCAAATTAAAATAAAACGAAAAGCTTTAATTTCTATTCATTATTGCAAGAATTGCCCCAGGATGTCTCGTGTTGTGTGCTCCTAAACTGTAACTAACCAAGGTTAAGGCATCCAAAATGACACTGTGATAGCAACAAAGAAGTTCACTGACCTTGTTTCGTGTGGTCAATGAATCCTTAACAAAGCTGCTACTAGGTCAGCTCTAGCAATTGCACACATCTCCTCTGAGTCAACCTTTACAACACGAACACGTGTACGTGCATCTGACTGAAGTGGAGACGTACACTGGGGGTAGAGCGGAAGTCACGAGGCTTGTAGTACACTGATTATACTAATATACTATGACTTCCTTTGACTGAAAAAAGGCTTCCACATTAATTACCCTGTAATGTGTTTAATGCGGCTCCTCGGCGTGTTAAATGATTAAGCTCGTCTTTTGACAGCACTAATTTTAATTGAGTCCTGCAGTGTTCAGTTTCTGTCCTCTGTTTGCATTTATTGAGACAAGCATTTAGAATAAAAGACCCTGCATTAATGTTCTGGTGCTCCCATTTCATGGTCAATGCCGCCTGCAGTGTGTACAGATCATGTGCTCATAAGGGTTTTATATGAAACAAACAAACATTTAAATATTCTCTTTAATCTCACCTTGGGCTCGTTCTTCACAATGCTAATAAAGTACAAGTTTACTGAAAGAATGTTCTTTAACAGAAAAACTACTTTTGTGGAAAAAAGAGGTTCCCAGCAACACCGACGCACCTGCAGCACCGGCCCCGTACTGTGATGCAGCCGTACTTGCAAACCTGCAAGATCTTTCATAGAACGTGGCTGCATGTTAGCACTCCTATTTATCATGGCTGTCTCAAGCATTTCTGTGATTCTGAAATATTTTTAGAGCCTTCAGAAGTCCTCATTTAACAGAAATCAAAGGTTTCGTTGACCCGACATCAGAACTCGAGTATGTAAATGCAGAGATGTACAACTCCAAGTGCCCAAGTTTGACCTGATATTAACTCATGAAGGAGCCCAATCAAATGCTAGTTATAATGTATATCCTTGAATCCTGCGGGAAACAGAATAGCCTTCAGAATCACATCACAGTCTCCTTGACAACCGTGACTAAGCTTGCATGAAAGGCTGACAGTGTGATTTACAGTGGTCGTTTCTCCGGAGCCACAGCCGAGGCTCGTGTATTCCTGCTAATGCTATGGCTGGCTTCTCGATAAATATGATAATTTGCTGCAGGCTCCTGGGGACGTGAACCAGCACTGCTAGCAGGGTGAGGTTAGAACTGACATGAGACAACAGCAGGGCTGGATGACAACACAGTGAGCAGAGACACATGCACATGCCTCTGTGTGTACAGACACAGAGTAGTGGAAAAGGGAAAGCAGGCATCTGATGCAACACAAAAGAAGATGTTAGCAGTCTGTTTGAAGCACTCTGTACTTGTTTGCCCCTTTCTACTGCTGAACGCCAAGGCCTACTGGCTTCTTCCGTGGCCAGATACAAGGGCTTCGAAATTTGATTTATTTACATAGAAATTATAATGCCTAAATGAAGAAAGGCCATAAGATGAGAGAATGGGCACCCAGAGATAAATATCCACAATATAAAATTTTATTGAGCTCAACAAGGGACACAGAGAGGTAATTGAAAGCAATATAAACAAATCAAATCATGTGTCTGCACATGCTGTAGATGAGTGCCTTACTCTATAGCTTCAGTCCTGGATATTGGATTATCTTGTTCACATTACTGTGAGTGACACGGCGTTAAAGAAAGAAGGGAGCAGAGAACAAATGGCCGTCTTGCTTTGCCCTCGGCAGGGGGCAACCGCTCAGGCTTGTGTAAGCTTCTTGTTGCTTTGCTGTGCTTAAGTCAGGAGGAGCAAAGGCTGGGGAGACTGATGGCTCATGATTTTGCTTTGAGCACCCAGTGATGGCTTTGGAGTGGTTGGTAACACCTATATAGTCAAAAAGCTGTGTCTGACAGGTAGTACAGTAGTTTGTTCATCTTACAATATCTTCTCCCTTTTGCTCCAGCTGGTACTGTAGCCACAGGGGTCAGACTGCTCCTCTCACACAGCCCCCCCCCCCCCCCCAAAATAAAAAAGAAAAACGCACAGTCGTCC